>CM076575.1:376427449-376597306 GCA_034641835.2 Pinus albicaulis
CGTCTCCACCACTCCTCGACTCCATCTGAACAATCCTCCATCCCAATACTGCTGATCATGGGCTCCTATAGCAGGGTATGATCCATGAGGTGGGATCCTCAAGGATCCTGCCCAACTAAAGTTCAAGGAACTACAACTCAATATCACCCCACTTCCCACTAGGAGAAGCGTGGGCACTCATGGCCACCTCATCCTCCTCGATTCTCGCAGCTGCAACCTTCTGGTCATGCTTCTCATCTTTGTCCTTCTTCTTCAGAGGACACTGAGATGCATAGTGGCCCATCTTGCAACATCTGAAGCACTTGACCTTTGAAGCATCACACTTCGGTTTCCTTTCCACCTGCTGTCCCTTCGATGCAAGGGTTGCGTTCTCCTCTTCCTCCATGGATTTCAATACACTTCCACTGCTGCCATCAAGTTTTCACTTTATGAGGTCTCTCCTCATCTCTTCCTCCTGAAAATATGACCACAACTTCTCCCAGCTAGGTAACATTGCCCAACCCAATATGCTCTAGAAAAACACTTGCCACTCCTCCGTGACACTGTTAAGGGCCATCCGTATCATGGTTGCAGCTGTAGGTGTAGCTCCTATTTCCGACATCTGATCACGAACTTCCTGAAACCGCATAAGGTATGAAGCCACACAATCCCCTTTCCGCATCTGGATCATATGAATCTTCTGCTCCAAGTAAAAATTCCGCTGCTTAGAATATCCCTCATATAGGTCATGCAAAACTACCCACACATCTCTAGAAGTATTCGTGCCAACCAAATGTGAGACGATGTGGTCCTTGACACCATCAAGAAACAAACTCTTCGCCTACGCCATATCAGCCTTGTACTCTTTTTTTTTTATTTGGATCTGTAGGTACAACTACCACGATTTCCACGAATACCTTCAAGTCATATTCATCTAGAAGAAACATAACTCGTTCCTTCCAAATCATATAGTTGGAGGAGCCCTCCAACCGATCTTGATCACGAAGTCTGTGAGATGCCATATCAACCGAAAAATTGTCGAATCTGCTTCCTCTTCCTCCCTACCGCGCAGTCCCTGGCAGGCTTACGCAGTCCTTGGTAGAGTTGTAAGTTCTGCAGTTCCTTTACTGCTCAACAACTGAGAAATGTTGATTTCCTCGGCTAGGAAATCACTGAGGAAGAAATCCCCCAATAGATGTTATTGAGTCCTTTTGACATTTTTCTGCCCAACAACAACTTCAAAAAAATGCGTCCTTTTGTCTTCTGTGTGGAGGCTCTGCGCTGTTCCCTCTGCCTCGACAAGATCTATAAATCTGGAAGTCCTTTCTCTCTGTCGACTCACTTAGAGTGAGACTACCACGAAAATCTCAGCCCTCATGGCCAGAACTATGCAATCCTTCAATAGATTCATTCTACTGCACTACATCAACAACAACCTTCACTTCAGAAATCAGATCCGTCCTCCTGTTTCACATCAAGGCTCTGAAACCATTTGAAAATTCCTATATCCAAACAGATCTAACAAATCATACTTCAACAACTGAGTGCACTTCTCCTATTAAGTAAATTACATTACATAATTAATTTAGATCTGAATTATTGAAGCAACTACTGAAGAAACCTACACTAAAATTGATTCAGAAACAAGGAATCTAGACAAGGAAATCATTCACACATATGACACCTTTATTTTGGACTAAGTCCTCGGAAAAACCCAATGCTGGAAAACCGGTGCAACAGATCTGAGGGTTTTATTATTATGTAGTAGCAATGTCTGAATACATCTTTGAATACTCTTAGGGTAATTTAGTTATGTTGAGAATTACCACCACCACCGAGTCTTCTGCCGGGTCCGAATGAAGGAAAAACTCGCCCTAGATAAAGTATGCGCAACCTTCATTTCCTTTTATCAATTGAGCCCCCAACGTTCCCTTGGGCCCACCATGGACTGCACAGTGCCATCATCCAGCCACTCACTGCACTGCCCCCATAGACCCTCTCCCACACTGCCATGTAGGGAGCTGCCTCCAAATCGAATGCTAAACACATGGACCCCACTAAGGCCGCAATTTTTCCTTGTGAACTATAGGAGTAGGCTGTAGTTTTTCCCTTAATTATTAATTATGGGTCTCGACCCACCTTATTTCTGCTTGACATTAGAAACATCAAAATTTATCAAAACTTTTACTATTCTAATTAGCGTAATTGCTAATTAGGAATATTATATTATGCGTGTGCGATAATTTTTCTATTTCCGACATTTATCCTACATCCGTGGTATTTGTTTTATGAATGTTGCAAGGTATATCTTTTGATATTTGTCGTAGGAAATTGCAAATAATTTGTTTAATTAATTTCAACAATTAGAAGAAATATTATAGGTTCCCGCAAGAGGATTTGGGTAACGGATTTTTCACATCATCCTCATCCAAAATGTGAAATAGGAGCAATAAATGAATGTTGTTGGGGATCCATGAAGTCATCTCGACTATGGTGTAGGCCCATGGCTCTCAACGCTCACCGTATAAGTGTATAAGAGTTATTGTGGCCCTCGGAGGGCTAGGACCCCTTATAGGGACACCAAGCCCCAAATTGAAATCCACCTGCAATCTTGCATAAGATCCAATGCGTCCCCTTGCCCTCCAATACAACAAATCATTAGAATAATAAAGTAAAAGAGCTTACAGCTCATGGAATCAATGGGGCACTTCATGGTGGCATGCCCTTCCATAGTGGGCTTTGGTATGTAAAAGTGCCTCCAAGCTTAACAGGGGGTTAGCCAAGGACCCTATTAGGTGGTTTCAACCTCTAGAGGGGGTGACATGTCCGTGTTACATCCCTCAAATGGTAGGTGGAAAATGGTATAATGATGGAACGAAGTGGTGATCAAGGAAAACATCCAAACCACATGTTAAGGAGCCAGGGTAGCTAAAATAAGGGAAGCCCACACCTGGGTATATGAGTGTAGGAGGGAGCAAATTGTGGTACATGAGTTACCCCGACTTTTGTTTTTCCACCCTTCTTCATATGCCTTTTTCCTTTTATTGATTTTTCTTCATAATTTCTCAGGGCCCTAGGGGATGACAACAAGATATGCAATATGTAGCGGTGAATACCCCTTTAAGGTGGGGTAGTTCATCGCCCACCAGGGGTTGGGACAATCATGGGTTCCTTAATGATGGAGGGGGCTCATTTAGGGCCCATAGGAACCTGGGTGATGGCCATGGATAAGGGGTAGAACTCATGTTTGGCTTTTGCCCACGTGCTAAATTTGTATGTCCCGACCATCTTTTGCATTTTGTGGTACATTTCCTTTTGAGAGTGGCCAAATTATGCTTTTTCTTTTCTTTTTAGCTACAACAACCTCTTGGGCACGTTCTAGGCCCGACCTAGTGGTCAAGGGGAGGGGGAGGCTAACTCATGTCGACCCAAAGGATACATGTGGACCCGGATAGGATAAGAGATGAATGGAGCTAAAATGAGTGGACAGGGAGTGATGTATGTCATATCGGGAAGCGGTACCACACAACCAAAATTGGTATTTCCCATGTAGTTCCAATCCTAAAGCGAATGACCACTAAATAAGATCCTACAGGACTAGGATACAAGGGTAACCACAAAATCGGGCAATGGAGACAGTAATACAGACCTAACCCACTCTTTCTGCCGAATTCCCCCATCAATTCATGCCCAAAAATTCCCATGACAAGTAAGGAAAATTACTTAACTATACCAATGAAAATCCATACCTTCGGGGTTGGGAGGCCCACCTTCAAACATACATTCATGACAAGTGGTCGAGGGACCACATGGTCGCCTGTGTGGTGTAGACAATGGCACATTGAGTTGTCCGGTGGCCGCAATGTGAAAATTTCAACTTGAAATTTTACTGCATTATCTGATATTATTTCTTCTACTTATTATTCAGAAATAAGTTATTTGCATAATTTTCTTCAGTAAATATCGAAATAAATTCAAATGCAAACTTCACAATTACTGAGCAAATCAATAAGAAAATACTAGCACAAGAGTGACACAGATATTTTGGACAATTGTCCCCAGAAAAACCCAATGTGGGAAAACCGGTGCAGCAGATGAGGGTTTCTATTATTCTTCAACAAAATCTTCTTGTACAATTTACAATCAACAGTAACATAGAAAATTCTCTACTGATAACACTGGAGAAATTCCTCACAAATTTCCTCATGAGAAATGACCCCAGAATGGATTTCCTGGGCCTCTTGCATCAACCCTACGTTGGATCTACATGAGGACTGCGCAGATCTGCATCACCCATGTGCTGTCCATTCCAACCACTGCGTTTTCCCTTCCTGCTACTACATCACCTGCTCCTGTACCTCGAATCGATGTTGAAACCTCTCTGTCACTCCACCTGCAACTCTCCCTCTGGATCGATTTTCTCTTGCTGAACTTCAACCACTGAGAAAATCGATTTTACTTGGGAAACTGAGTATCTGCACTGGTGTATTTTCCAAATGACCCTCGAGTCTTCTTTTATAATCTTCTCGTTGAGATATCAACGGCTGAGATTAGATTTCTAATCAACGGCTAAGATCATAACTTGACTTCATCCATGTTTTCAAGAAGATTCACACTTTGTTTTATTAATGCCCCTTAATTATTTAATTTCCCTAAGTTTAGACATAAGGTCACCATTAAAATAATTAATTATTTTAATAAAACATGCTTCGAGTGGAATTTCCACAAACGATTTATGGGTTCTTTGGAATACGTGTATTTAAGCCTCCTCACAAAATTTGAGACTTGGAGCACTTCTGATGCTACCAAAAATCAACACTCCCTCTTAGCAAGGAAAGTGCTCTAACAATATGCCTGCTGCATACTATTCTGATCTAGAAGTCTCCTTTGTGCTGCAGACATCTGACAACCTATCCATCAACCACTATGTTGTTGCTGCCACTGTACTACTGCCTATGACACTGCCACTGCCACTGCTGCATCTGTACTACAGCTCCCTCTTAATTGCTACTTCATTCGTTACTGAAACGGATTCTCAATCATCCCCATCTTTACCATAAAATAAACAAACTTTGTTCTTCCTAGGGCCTTGGTGAGAATGTCTTCTACCTGTTCTCCTGTGGGAATGTACTGCAACTATACTGCTCCCCGCTGAACACAGTGTCTGATAAAATGAAACCTGATGTTGATGTGCTTTGACCGATCATGAAAAACTGGATTCTCAGAGAACTTGATGCAAATCTGATTATCACATAGAATATTGGTCGCTTCCATATTTCTTTTGAATAAATTCACTAGCAGTTTTCGAAGCCATATAGCCTCACACGAAGTTGTGTTGGCTGCCATATACTCTGCTTCAGTTGTGTTCAGTGCTACAGACTTCTGCTCCTTACTGCACCAAGAAGTCATACGATATACCTGATCCAATGTTGAAGCAATACCCTGTGGTACTTTTTCGATCCACTGAAATTCCTACCCAATCTGTATCTGTGAATCCACGCAGAATAATGTCATCACCTCCGGTGTATTTTAATCCATATTTGACTGTTCCTTGGATATATCAGAGAACGTGCTTAGCTGTTGCCCAGTGTGCCCTCTTTGGTTCTACCATGAACTGACTGAGGGAATTAACAGCGTAACAAATGCCAGGCCTGGTGTTGACCAAATACATGAGAGATCATATGAGTTGCCCAAGGAAGATTTCTCCCTTCTACTGCCAAACTTCCAATCACAAACAATAGTGCATCAACCCCAAATCCTTCATGTTGAATTCCTCTGCTAGGTTCCTCTTGTAGTCTTTGATGAGCCTAGATTATCTTATCAAAAATAGATCATCTACATATAACACCAAAATAAGAGGCTCATTCTCTACTGTGAGATATTAGAGATTGGAATCAACGTCACTCTTGACAAACCCCATCTTGTACAAGTATCCATCAATTTGACCATACCATGATCTAGGTGTCTGTTTGAGTCCATACAGGGCTTTTTTCAGCCTACATACATGAGACTCCTTCTCATGTGTTTCGAAGCCTTCTGGTTGTTCGATGTAAACCTCTTCTTCTATCACCCCATTCAAGAATGCAGTCTTGACGTCCATCTGGTGAATCTCCCATCCCATCTGCACTGCAAGGGATATAATGGATCTGATAGAGGTATATTTGGCTACAGGGGCGAAGGTTTCTTCATAGTCTATCCCTTCTTTCTGAGCATATCCCTTAGCCATGAACCTATCCTTGTACTTCTCTACACTTCCGTCTGCAATATACTTAATATTGTAGATCCATCTTGAACCTACAAATGATTTGTCCTGAGGTCTCGGTACGACTTCCCAGACATCAATGGTCATGATAGAGTTGTACTCCTCTACCATAGCATCATCCCAGACTTGATGCTGAATGGCTTCTTGAAAGCCAGAGGGCTCGACAATCTGTGCTACCATAGCTTGGTATCTGTCTGGCTGTCTTGGCTGCCTTTTCTCGGTTTTGGGAGCCCCAACAAACTCCTCTGCGTCCCTCAGCGTCTGTCATACTTCTATGTTGATTCTGCCACTGGTAGTGGGTGGCTCAATCATCTCTTCGTCATGTTGTCCCATCTACTGCGAGCTATCTAGATTTTCTTCCCTAGAAGAAATACTAGTACTGGTCACAGTGCTAGATCCTGATGGCTGCCCATCTGCTGGATCCTCTCCTAGCTACCGCTAGACAAGAGGTTCATATTTAGACTGTTCTTTGGTTGGCATCTCACGAGATCTTTTGAAGGCTCGATTCTCCATAAATTTCACATGCCTCCTTACTACAACTTTCCAATTACCCGGAATGTAGATCCTGTATGCCTTGGACGTCTCGCTATATCCTACGAGATACCCTTTCTCAGAAATTTGATCTAATTTGCTCCGTTTCTCGTTTGGAACATGGAAATATGCCACACTCTTGAAAATCCTGAGGTGGATTTCCTCCGACTTCATCCCTGTGAAGACACTCTCAGTCGTTGTCTTGCCCAATGCTCTGTGAGGGGTCCTGTTCTGAATATATATAGTTGTGTTGCATGCTTCTGCCCACAAAAATATAGGAAGATCCTAGTCATACAACATTGTCTTTGTTGCCCCAATAATAGTCCTGTTCTTCCATTCTGCAACTCCATTCTGCTCCGGATTGTAAGGAGTGGTCCATTCTCTTTTGATACCCTCCCTTACACAAAAATCTGTGAATTCCTTATCAGTGTATTCACCACTGTTATCTGATCACAATACTTTGATTTTCTTCCCCGTCAGATTTTCTACCAGAGCTTTAAATTCTCTAAATCTGTCAAAGACCTCATCCTTGGTCTTAAGGAAGTAAATCCAAGTTTTCCTTGAATGGTCATCTATGAAAGTGACAAAATATTCACTTCCACCAGGAGCTCTAGTAGACATCGGTCCGCAGATGTCTCAGTATATTAGACCCAATACACTTTTTGCCCTATTGTTGCTCCTAGAATACACTGCCTTGGCTTATTTTCCTAGAACACACGCTATGCATACGTCATCATGTTTGGTACAGAATTGGAACTCCTGTGACCGTTTCTCTGAGCATTCACAAAGCTCCATGGTGTAGATGCCCCATTTGTCTATGCCATAGCTCATTCAGATCTGACTCACCTCTTAGATTGTTGCCTATTATTTTCATTGGAGACTCGAGCTGCAACTTGTATAGTTTGTTGCTTCGAGTCCCAATTTGATCTTTTTTCTTCCAGCTTGGATGTTTCACATAGACTTTTCTTCCAATAAAGTGTACGCCATATCCCTTGTCCTACAATTGAGACACTGAAAGTAAATTCATTCACATACCTGGCACATGCAGCACATTAGTGGCTCGGAGGCTCTCTCCTGCTTCTATTTGAAATGCTACAGTCCCTTTTCCCGCAAGGATACATTTTGTCTTGTTCCCCATAGTAATTTTAAAATCCATCCGTTCTTCTTGATAGCTAGAGAAATGATCTCTTTCTCCATTCATATGAGTTGAAGCTCCTATATCAATGTACCAATCATTTGATGATGCAGTGCTCGCTAAACAAGCACATTATTTTTCCAGCCTAGATGCCAACTCTGACAAAACTCGATCTTCCATATTCTCCTTGATTTTCTCTTTTCCTGCAGATTCTGCAGAAGGAATGCGAATACCTTTAGGAATACGTTTTGCTGCTAAGGCAACACCACGAGTTCCCTTTGGCATAGACCCTCCTGCTTTCTTGCCTAACCTTGCTCTGATACCATGTGAAAATTTCAACTTGAAATTTTACTGCATTATCTAATATTATTTCTTCTACTTATTATTCAGAAGTAAGTTATTTACATAATTCTCTTCAGTAAATATCGAAACAAATTCAAATGTAGACTTCACAATCACTGAGAAAATCAAAAAGAAAAGACTAGCACAAGAGTGACACAGATATTTTGGACAATTGTCCTCGGAAAAACCCAATGTGGGAAAACCGGTGCAACAGATGAGGGTTTCTATTATCCTTCAACAAAATCTCCTTGCACAATTTACAATCAATAGTAACTAACAGGAAATTCTCTACTAATAACATTGGAGAAATTCCTCCAAAATTTTGTGATGAAAAATCACCCCGAAATGGCTCTCCTGGGCCTCCTGCATCACCCCTGCGCTGGCTCTGCATGAGGACGGCGTAGATTTGCGTCAACCCTATGTTGTTTTCTATGTTGTCCATTCCAGCCACTGCATTGTCCCTTGCTGCTACTGCAAAACCTGCTCCTATACCCCGGATTGATGTTGAACCCTCTCTGCCTCTCCTCCACCTACAACTCTCCTTCTGGATCGATTTTCTCTTTCCAAACTTCAGCCACTAAGAAAATCGATTTTACTTGGGCAACTGAGTATCTACACTGGTGTATTTTACAAATGACCCTCGAGTCTTCTTTTATAATCTTCTCGTTGAGATATCAACGGCTGAGATTAGATCTCTAATCAACAGCTAAGATCATAACTTGACTTGATCTGTGTTTTCTAGAAGATTCACACTCTATTTTATTAATGCCCCTTAATTATTTAATTTCCCTAAGTCTACACTGGTGTATTTTCCAAATGACGCTCGAGTCTTCTTTTATAATCTTCTCGTTGAGATATCAACGGCTGAGATTAGATCTCTTATCAACAGCTAAGATCATAACTTGACTTGATCTGTGTTTTCTAGAAGATTCACACTCTATTTTATTAATGCCTCTTAATTATTTAATTTCCCTAAGTTTAGACTTAGGGTCACCATTAAAATAATTCATTGTTTTAATAAAACAAATTCCGAGTGGAATTTCCACAAACGATTTTTGGGTTCTTTGGAATGCGTGTCGAAGCCTCCTCACAAAAGTTGAGACTTAGAACACTTCCGATGCTACCAAAAATCAACATGCAAGCGGATGTTGGTTGTCTGCTGAAGACCATCTAGGAGAAACGTTTTCTCCTATATACCCTACCCACTGGTAAGGGGTAACATCTGGCTCCAATAGGGACATGAGCTCTCGGGAAAGTACACGAATCTACTCAGATGGGAGTTCATGAGAACACCAACAATCTCTTGGTACCGTAGACCTGTTACCTACACATACCAAAGGCCAAGCACACGAGGCATCATGTTTTCGTGGTGCCTTATGATCAACCATGCTTAATATTAGGCTGTGAAATCAATGTTAGTTTGCACCCTGATTCCTATCCTAACATGCATATAATAAGGCTTGTTGTCGCACAGATTGTCCAGGCACCGCGACAACGGCTCAGATTGGGGGCTGTCACCTTTATCCCCAATCTCTCTATTTACGTTGTCTCCTTGCAAGCTAAGGGGGGTAGACCCTATTAGAAATGAGAATGAAGAATCCAGGAGACACAGCTAAGACATCAAATACTTGATAAAATGAACGAGATTCCACAGATCTAAATTAGATTTCACGCTTAAGACCAGTGCCTTATGGAGTCAAACAAGATCCCGGTATGCAACAAGTAAGTGACGATTAACTGCCGCTTATTAAAACACGATTGATCACAATGATATTTTAATTGAAAAATGCCACAACCACGAATAACAATAACATGAGAATGCCAGATGCTTGAAAGATTTCCGAAAAATAAGATATTCCAATTATAACTCAATTCGAAAATCAAAATATTCCACAGTCAAACTTTAGAATAAAAATTTTAGCACATTTGACTATAGAAAATTTATAATTTTGTATTTTCCAGATTTTTTAAATTTTTAAATTTTTTAACCTTTTTTTTTTATTTGAAACTAAAATTCAAAATCTAAATATAAGACTAACTAAATGTAAAAAGTTCTAATTTTAACAAAATTTAAACTCTAAACTAAAATTTAAACTAAGTCAAAAAAAAAAACTAAACCCTAAGTTGGATCTTAAATTAAAATAAACTAAAACTAAAAAAAAAAAGCACAAATCAAATCCTAAAGTCAAAACCAAAAATATCTAACACTAATCTATAACTACCTAACCTTTATTAAAATTTGAATCTAATAAAAATAAAAATTAAACGCTACCCTAACTAACACATTACAAAAAATTAAAACTAAAATCTAACAACAAAAATAAAAATCGAACTACGATTAACCTAGCAACTAGAATGAAAATCTAAAACTATGCATTAACTAAGTCAAAACTAAAGCCGAGACCCTCCACACACAAAACAAATCTGATTAATGCATATGCGTTTATTTTTTATGTGTGCGTTTCGATTGCAAGTTGACCAGGAAGCGGACGGCAGACTTGGACGCGAGGGCAAGGAGGAACGGTGGCACCATGGACGAGCTGAATGAGGATTGGGTTGCAGCTCGATGACGTGAATGAAACGATGGCAGAGAAATGGGAATGCAGATGCGGCTAGGGCAGAGAAGATGGCGGACGAGAAAGGCGTATGTAGGCAGAAACGAGGAGTTGGCGGCATAGAGGGGTTAACGCAGGGCAAATGCAGCGATGAAGACTTGCAGAGATGTGTATCTGCAGCGGTGACGTCGACAGAGAGAGTGGAAGACTTGAGATGCGTGGGCAGAGAAACCAGGTCAACGTGAGGATGAATGGTCGGATGGAAGAGGAGAAAAATGCAGTTCAAATGGCAACGTTAGGATGAGGTCTGGACAGGCGTGAATGAAGGCAGTGGACAAAACAGCGTTTACGCAGTGAATAACCCAAGATGTCCCAAAAAAAAAATTTGAAACTCTCTTCTTGAAACCCTGATCTCATACACTGCTTTAATCAAATGACGCTCAGATTTGCCCACAGTGGGGATTTGAGGCCAGATCTGGCCTTTGGAGGCTAGATCTGCCTTAGACCTAAAAAAATTTCGATTTGAACCCTGAACCTGCAAGAAGCCAGCCAGATCTGAAAGATACATACCAAGAAACGATTAAATTCTTATAGAAAAATTACAAATTTACAACTAGTTTACAGATTTAAAACCCTCATGGTCAGATTTGAAATCCATTTCAGCACAGTTTAGAAATTAAAATTTTTAAATGAGAGGCACAAGCCTTTGAAACCCTGCAAAATCACAATTATCATAAGATAGACCTGGAATTTAACAAATAAAGAGCTTATCAGATTTATGTTTATTGAGAGTCGGCTGGTCCAACTGAAGACTTCCCCAGACGCCCAATCTTAAAAAAAAAATTTCCCTGCACACTTAGATCTGAATCTTAGATCGATAGAGATTTAAGAAAACAACATGAGATCTTTGCAGAAAAATCAGAATGTTATTTTATAAACCCAGAAAACTGCACAAGATACCTGTATGCAGATTAATCCATGTAGGCCATCAACCATAAAATGCAAGAAACCAAGTAGCAGAGTTTAGAGACAATTCACCACATAGATCTGAGAAGGAACATCCAGATTTGTAACCCCAAAGTCTTTGCTTTATTCCTCAAAAAAGTTTACAAGAGCTTCTAAGAGCAAGTGCACGATTCTGAGATCGGATGACTCAATACTGACAAAGACCTCTAAATTTATAGGACAAGATCTCTAACGGCTAGTTTGGATGATCCTCGTCAAAATAATCTCAACCGTCCAAAAGATTTAATCATCTTTTAATCCGGAGCGTTGAAATTAAAATTTTGGGGAAAAAACGAATTTATCATTTAATTCAATTTTAATTAACTCAAAAATATTATTTTTGAGTTAATTACCCCAAAATTTTGACCTTGACTTAACCACCAAGGCCCAAGGGTCCAATATTTCTTAAAATTCGCAATATTCCCTTGGCCTGGGGCTTTCAAAATCATTTTCCAAAGACCCACAAATTTTGCCTTTAAAGATTTAATCCTAATTTAGGACCCTAAATTAATTAAATTTCTGGTTTAGAATTTTATTAATTAATTGACCAGAAAATTTAATTAATTGACTAAGAGGGGATTATAATTATTTTTCCAAACCTCTTTTACATGAGATAATACATTTACATACATGAAGGGGGAATACCCATTCGTATAGACTCTCAAATAAATACCCAATTCTGCGACTCAAAATATGATCTAGTAGACCAAGTAGTTCAAACTACTTTACATGACTCCCCAAACTCACTAGGACTACTTCTAGTATGTCAAGGATAAAATCCACTCAGCTTTGGGTGAGGCTGTGAGGAAATCTCGTCATCACTTTCGTGAATCGCGAGAGACAAAAACCTCCTAGGATAGAGATCATCAACAACATACTAGGCGATCAGGTTGTTAAGTATACATGAACGTCTTACTTAGATCATTTACATCATAACATTCAAAGATGACGATATCATTTGTAAAATCATTAATGTTAATCTATTTATGGACTGATGGCGCAACTACTGCCGATGACGTAATCCTATTTGAAAAATGGGGGCATTATGGAGAGGGGCTGCATGCGGGGACAATAAGCACATGGCACACCAGGTTGAAGCAAACTAAATATATCATCATACTACATATATGCTTTTTGTGTATGACACGTGTGTGTGTAATCCCAAATCGAATGTGGACACAGTCACATGGAGGATGAAGTGGGTGGGAGGTAGGAAAATATGATCTCCACTTGAGGTAAAAGGAAGCCCTAGGAGAAGGAAAATAAGTCAGCCTAGAAGTGCAAGGCTTTCCCTCTAAGTACACAATGGTGGAATGAATGATCGCTCTCAAGAACTCCCTATCACAACCACTGTTTTAATATTATTCCTTGTATGTGCCGCAAGGTCATGATGAGAGGGGAACAAAACATGTGGGAAGGAAGGAGTGCAACAAATAGGTTGCTCACGATGATGGTCACATTGGAGAGGGGAGGATATGGAGTGATCATAATCGTGAAAGTGCATCAAAGGAGTTAAAGTATATTCAATAAGGGGCTCTTACTTGACACCATACACAGAAGGGGAAAAAGGCTCATCGTCACTTGAGATCATACAAAAAGGGGCAAGAGAATCACTTGTGGAAGACTTAAGATGATGAACAAGAGGAAAAGGCAAAGGGGAGGGTGAATTATTATATTCAATCGGGTTTTCCTCCTCCAAATCTAAAGCCTCAAGTGATTTGAACATAGAATCATAAGGAAGATAGGTGGGAGACTTATCGATTTCATCATTATTAGTATCAGAGATTGAGTCTCCCTTAAAGGAGAATTGATTACTTCTAACGACCACTCTTCATGCAAGGGAAAATAACAATTCTCCTTCCCAAGGGTATTGATTGATATGTCATCATAAATAATGCTCGAGAGAAAGGGAAGTTCAATCTCAACCTCATCCTCCTTGTCGGTGTCATAAATGGGAGCAAAATCAAATTGAGGACCAACAATTTCTCATTTCTCCTTTTAAATGTGGAAGTAATCCCCAATTGTTGATTTTTGTAGGATCAGAAAGTGATCTAAGTCTCAAATTTGGTGAGGAGGCTTAGACACCAGCATTCCGAAGAACCTAGAAACCGTTTGTGGAAGTTACACTCTATTCATGTTTTATTAAAAAAATTAATTATTTTAATGGAGACCTTAAGTCTAAACTTAGGGAAATTAAATAATTAATGAATATTAATAAAACAGAGTGTGAGTCTTCTAGAGAACGAAGATCAAATCAAGTTTTAATCTTAGCCATTGATTAGACTTCTAATCTAGGTCGTTTATTCATCAATGAGAAGATTATAAAATAAGGCTTGAGGGTCATTTGGAAAGTAAGTTGGCAAGCATTCAGTAACTCGAGGGAAGTCGATTCTAAAGGAATAGAATTTGATTTCAGAGGGAGATTTTGCAAGGGTGGAGGAAGCAGAGTGCATCAGCAGTGTCAAGAAACAAATGAAGGAGGAAGCAGGGAAGCAGAGACGCAGCACTCCAGTGCAGCATAGAGGCCTCACACAGTAGTGACGCAGGCTTACACTGGCTCTACACAGAGAGCTATGCAAGAGGCACGCAGAGTGACGCAAGGAGAGCTAGGCAACCCCTCAAGCATCAAAAATTCTTCAGAGGACTTAAGGAGAATTATCTCAGGTGTATCTCGAGAAAATTTCTCCATTGTTTTTGCCATACTTTCCTTGTAAAGATTTCACTGCTGAAGATTAATATATAAACCCTCATCTGCTGCACCGATTTTCTCACATTGGGTTTTTCCAGGGACAATTGTCCAAAAATAACTATGTCTATGTGATTGATTCTTATGCTTGTATTATTTTTTTTTCACGAGGGGAAAGCTCACGGGAAACCCAGGCGTACTTCCCCAGAATTTTTGGATGGTACGCACGGTAAACCGTTCGGCCGACTTTCGGGGCCTAACCCCAAAGGACTCAAGGATCGAACCCGTGACCTCCCACAACGGAGAGGACCACGTATTGGCTCACTACCACTTGAGCTAACCCTTGGGGCTTATGCTTGTATTATTTACTGTTATGTTCTCCACATTTACTTGGGTGATTACTGCAGTAGTGTTTATTTCAAAATTTACTGGAAGAATTTTGTAAATAACTTATTGGAAGAATAAGTAAGAGAAATAAATCTATCACTGCAGTAGTATTTCAGGATTGAAATTGTGACATGGTATCAGAGCTTGAGATGAGTAACAAGAGTGGGGAACCTGCAAAGGAAATAAGACCAGACGTTGTTGTTGCAGCAGCTCAGAAGGTTTCACGCAGTTCTCCTGAGAGAAGGGAAAGCATGAAAGGACAAATGGATCACGACATCTCTGTACTAGCATCTAGACTGGAAGAAGAATTTGCTTGTGTGTCAAACTCTGCTTCTCCAGAGATCTGGTATATTGACAGTGGAGCTTCTGCACACATGACGGGGGTACGAGAATGTTTCTCCAGCTACCGAGAAGAGAAGATGAACTTTCAAATCACCATGGGCAATAAGGAAAAATGTACCCCTGTGGAAAGAGGAACCATATTATTTCAAGCCGAAGCTGGTTATAAGCTTCGTGCCACTAATGTACTGCATGTGCTTGGTTTGGGGATGAACTTACTCTCTATCTCTCAGCTTCAAAACAAAGGTTATGATGTTTACTTCATTGGCAAAAGAGTATACATCAAACACCCGAGTTGGAAGAAGAAGCCACAAATCGGAGTAAGGAGCAATAAACTCTATAAGTTGCATCTTGAATCTCCAATGGCGCTAATAGGCAGCAATGACAAGAAGGATTTGAATGAACTATGGCATAAGAGAATGGGGCACTTACACCATGGGGCTTTGAGGATTCTCAAGAAGACCATCACAGGAGTTCCAGAACTGATCACCAAGTGAGATAACGTCTGCAAAGGGAAGTATGGGGAAGTATGCCAAGGCAACGTATCCCAGAAGCAGCAATAAGGCTAAGAGTGTGTTGGGATTAATACACTCGGACATCTACAGACCAATGTCCCCTAGAGCTCTCAGTGGTTCCGAATATTTCGTCACCTTTATTAATGACCACTCCAGGAAGACTTGGATCTACTTTCTTAAGACCAAGGACGAAGTCTTTGATCGATTCAAGGAGTTTAAGGCTCTGGTTGAGACTCTGATAGGAAAGCGGATAAAGACACTATGATCAGACAATGGTGGAGAATACATAGATAAAGACATCACAGAGTTCTACGCAAGGCTTCAGAAGAGAGTGGATTGCTCCATATTATCCGGAGCAGAATGGAATCGCGGAAAGGAAGAATAGAACTATTGTTGAGGCTACAAGGGCTATGTTGTATGATCAAGACATGCCTAAATTCCTATTGGTTGAAGCTTGCAATACAGTTGCATATGTTCAGAATAGGGTTCCTCATAATGCATTGGGTATGATCACTCTAGAGAGTGTTTTTACTGGCAGGAAGCCAGAGGTAAGCCACTTTAGGATCTTTGGTAGTGTGGCATACTTCCATGTACCCGAAGAAAAGAGAAAGAAGTTGGATAGGACTGCTAAAAAGGGGTATCTGGTGGGATACAGTGAAAATGCTAAGGCTTACAGAATCTACATTCCTAGGAGCAGGAAGGTTGTAGTGCTTGGGATGTAAAGTTCATGGAGGAAAGAGCTTTCAGAAAATCCCGAGAAATGCCTTCAACAACGCAGTCTGAAGATGACCCATGGGTCCAGCCTCTATGACTAGCTGAGAGGCCTCTATGACTAGCCCGAGTGCTTCTCCAAGGCAAAATGATTCAAGGGACTCATCTCCAGAAGATTTGCAGGAGGGGGAGCACATATAGCCACCCACTACCAGTGGTAGGACGAGCAGGGAATTACGACAAATTCTAAAGGACGTAGAGGAGTTTGTCGAGGCCCCCAGAAATGAGAAGAGGGAGAATAAGCAACCGGATAGGTACCAAGCCTTGGTAGCACAGGTTGGGGAACCCTCTAGTTTTCAGGAGGCAGCTTAGCATCAGGTATGGGTCGATGCAATGGTGGAAGAGTACAACTCCATCATGATAACTGATGTCTAGGAGGTGGTTCGTAGTCCTCAGAATAGATCAATTGTGGGTTTGAGATGGATCTACAAGATCAAATATGCTACAGATGGCAGCGCAGAAAAATTCAAAGTCAGGTTTGTGGCAAAGGGGTGTGCTCATAAGGAAGGGATAGATTATGAAGAGACCTTCGCCCCAGTCGCCAGATATACTTCTATAAGATCCGTGATATCCATTGTTGCGCAGATGGGATGGGAGATTCACCAGATGGACGTCAAGACTGCGTTCTTGAATGGGGTGATAGAAGAAGAAGTATATATCAAACAACCAGAGGGCTTTGAGACGCATGAGCAGAAAACTCGTGTGTAGGCTTAAGAAAACCTTGTATGGACTTAAGCAAGCCCCTAGAGCTTGGTATGCTCGAATTGATAGCTACTTGCAGAAGATGGGATTCGTCAAGAGTGACGCAGATCCCAATCTCTACTATCTGAGAGTAGGGGATGAGCCTTTGATACTGGTGTTGTATGTAGATGACCTATTCCTGACAGGATCATCTAGGCTCATGGAGGACTGCAAGGAGAATTTAGCTGCAGAATTTGACATGAAAGATCTGGGGCTAATGCATTATTTTCTGGGGTTGGAAATTTGGCAGCAGAAGGGTGAGATCTTGCTTTGCCAAAGGAGATATGCTACAAAAATCTTGAAGAGGTTCAATATGGATGAATATAGACCCATGGCTACACCAATGATCACCAACGAGACAAAAATTGATACATCTAAAGATGATGAGGCAGATCCTACCTTGTATAGGCAGCTCATAGGGTCCCTGATGTATATGGTCAACACTAGGCCAGACATCTGTTATGCTGTCAACACCCAAAGTCAGTTCATGGTGGAACCAAGGAGGGCACATTGGGCAGTAACCAAGCATGTTCTCAGATATTTGCAAGGAACAGTCGAGCTTGGATTGAAATACACCCGAGGCAATGACATCAGATTGGGTGGGTTCACTGACGCAAATTGGGCTGGGAGCCCAGTAGATCGAAAAAGTACCAGTGGGTACTATTTCAATGTTGAATCAGGAATGACCTCCTGGTGCAGCAGGAAACAGAAGTCTGTGGCTCTTAGCCAACTAAGGCAGAATATATGGCTGCAAGCATTGCTTCGTGCGAGGCCATATGCCTTAGGAAGCTATTTGTGAATCTACTCAAGGAAAATATGCAAGCGACTAGCATTCTATGTGATAATCAAAGTTGCATCAAGCTCTCTGAAAATCCTATATTCCATGATCAATCAAAGCACATTGACATCAGGTGTCATTTCATCAGAGACTGTCTCTAGCGGGGAGCTTTACAATTACAATACACTCCAATAGGACAACAAGTGGCAGACATCCTTACTAAGGCTCTCGAAAAGACAGAGTTTGTCTACTGTTGAATCCTTTGTTAAACTGAGGGGGGGCGGTGAATCAGTTTAATCAATTCATTGTCTTGTAATACTTTCATTTACCCTTATTTACATCTGCATTTCATGATTAACTTAATGTACAGTGAAACCACAATCTTAATTAGTGAGCAGCAGGTATTAAGCAGATTAATTACAGAGTATAAACACATAATCATCATGAACATAGACACCAGATATATGTGGAAACCCATAAGGGAGAAAACCACGTCTTATTATTGTTGTGATGCAAAGGCAAGCTCCTACTCCCTCTCACCACTGATTTTCTGTAGGCTCCAACCTACAGGAGGCTCCTACCTCAATTCTGCAAGCTACAACTTGCAAGGAAGCCCCAACTCCCATCTATTTTCTGTAGGCTACAACCTACAGGAGGCTCCTACCTCAGCCAGCTACAACTGACATCTATCAAGCTACAACTTGATATGGAAGCACCAACTTCCTCACTCTTTCATAAAAAAAACACATGCTGATTTACCTGGATATCAGCTCTATTCTATTTCTTCTTCACTGCTGTCCACCAGCCTTCATATCTGCCTTAAATCATATCTGAATCTTCACAGCATCTCTATCTGCTCCTCCTTCTTCTTACCCTCTCTGCCTCATTTCTCCATTCTCTAACCTCTCTATGCATATCTATGTGATATCATTTATAGAGTTCACCTCATGACTGTTTGTATTCCACAGAGAATTCGAAGTGTACAGACATGACTCTTTGCCTTCCACCTTCTCATTTCTTTGTCCAGCTCATTCAGAAAAAATATAACAATATGTATACATTTCAATATTACAGTGGGGTATTTCTTTACCTACAGAGACTTGCCTTTGCATCACAAACAATATAAAATAAATAAGACTTTACATTTTCAGTTACAATAAGTATTTCTATTCAGCCCAGTCAGTTTTTTTTGGCTCACTGTGAGTTTGTCTTTTCTACTGCTATAGTGTAACTGTTCTGCATATTCTCCAGTACACTGCAATTGTGTATCTGCTACATATATAACTGCTTTACAAGTTTAGTCCCAAATAAATCTCAAAGTCTCATGCATCTAAAAATGCCTCTCCATTCATTTTCCCTGGGCTGGCAATTTAAATAAATGTATGCGGAAGCTTTTCCATCAAGGGTTAAAATCTTTGTTATATCCTAAATATACCAGTCAACTTACAGAAGCTTCTTTCAATAAAACTGATGTTTTATAAAGGCAATAATACAACCCAGGTTTATTCTTTTATGCGGAAGCTTAACTTTTCTTTGGATGGCTATAACCATAGCCAACAATCTAACTTCAACACGGAAATTTATACTTCAATTCTTAACTATAAGGTCAAGACCACTTCTTTAATCCATCTCAAGGATATGTGAAACAATATTCCACCTCAAACCTGAATATATAAACCTCGCCTTCGCCTCATGGGTTTTAAACCATCATTTGAGCTTTAAACAAAACTCAGCATATCATAAGCCCAAAGCTTATCTTTCGCATATAACAATAATACGCCCAACATACAATTTCATTTATACAAGGTTCAGCGTTATCATCAAACATAATATATATATCAACATAGATATATATTCCCCAATCAAATGTTAAGAAGCATTCAATAAACCTTGGACTTTATATGAAGACCCAGCAAACATTAAGATTCGTTTGGGTCCCACAACAATCATACCTTGCATTCATAACCTTTGGTTAAACAACTCTCGGCATTATATCTGTAATGCTCAAACCTTATAACTTATAACCCAAATGTTTACAAGTCTGCTTCATCAATTCAACTATATGATTTAAGCCACACGACTACTCATGGCCCCACAACTTTATTCACCCGCATATCAAACATTCATCAAGGTTTAACACATACAGTTCGACTGCATATCAAATTATATTGTATATTGGTTCCAACATATATTAAACCAACAATAAATCTTCGCCTTTGGGTTTAAAACCTCAGCATATCATAACGCATCAACACATATCAAACCAAGAATCCACAACATATTTGGGTCCCACAACACTTTATAACGTACCTTCCGCCCATGCTACTTCACTTGTGATCCAACGGTGGTTGCAACACCTCATCCCATCATGCCAGATCCAACGGATATTGCATTTTTTTCACCGCAACATTTTAGTGCGCAAATATTTTGCGAAATGGGTTGTATTCTGAAACCGCTAAAGACACATGTCACACGCGGACCCTTATCGCGTTTTTTTCTTGAAATCCGCTTACCATTTAAAGCTTATGCGAAAACCACAAGTGGTTTCTTAAGACCACTTCCCTGTTCGTGGTTCTGTTGTGTCTTCGCTCAAGGTTTCTTTGCATAGATCTATCGAAACCTGCCTTTTTCTTCATAACTTCGCCTTCTATTCTCGATGTTATTTCTAACTTCTGCTGGTAAATAACTCCACATAGGCCAAGTTTCCAGCCTCCAACCCTCTTCGGCACACAGACAGTGCATGACTGTTTCTCTATATTCAGTTACTGTGGTACAAATCCACCGTTATAGCCCTCTTCGATTTCGGTTCATGGCTCTTCAATGCTGCTCCATTGCACGAATCAACCATACCATCTCTTCTATTTCATGATCCTTAGACCATTCAGGCGCACAAGAATTTCTTCATTCCTGCAATTCAATTTCATTGATTCCTTTATAGAAAAAGCCCTATATGGACTTCAACCCACTACGACATTTTCATAACATCGACCTACTGTGATGCTGAATTATTCAATCAATGCCACACAACTCAAATAATGAATTTTTTCTCAATAATACAAATCAACCAAAGTTCAAATTCTCAAAAATCAATCCATCTGTAAACTCTATAATTCATAAATAAAACCTCTGTATTTAAAAAACAGTATTTACATGGAAAATTCCTTTCAGGCCTGATGTTCAATCAGTGGCCTTTCTATCCTCATTACTTTGTCTCTAATTCCTCTGCTGCTTTTGCTTCAATTCCTCTTTTTGCTGCCTTGCTGCTTCTGCTCCTTGTCTGTCTCCTTTGCCATCAATGACAATATTTCCAACAGTCTCCCCCTTTGGCATTGATGGAAATACTTTAATACTCTTCTTTTGCTTGCTTTTCCTCCCCCTTTGACATCAATGGCAAAGGATTGCACATTTCCTAGTGTGGTTTCCAAATCTTGTCCATAATACTCTGATCTTGAGGACCTGTTCCATGCACTGCTCACTAGTTCTGGATCTTCTGTGACAATATTTGTTGACTGATCTCCCCCTGGAATGATGCTTTCTTTTCTAATCTCCCCCTGGAATGATGCTTTCTTTTCATGTCAGAGAGTAACATCTGCAGACACTATCCCTAGTTTGTCTCTTAGATATTCGAATGGTTCTTTAGCAAGAGGTTTTGTGAATATGTCTATTGTTTGTTCCTTTGCTGGTACATATTCCAACTTCACTACTTTCTGTGCTACTTGTTCTCTGAGGAAGTGGTACTTTATTAGGATGTGCTTTGTTTTTTAATGAAGTACAAGATTTTTTGATATACTTATTGCACTTGTATTGTCACATTTTGATTTGATAGAAATAGGTTCATCAATGCTTACCTTCATGTCTTGGAGAGTTTGTTTCATCCACATTACTTGTGTGCAACATGTTGTTGCTGCTATGTATTCTACTTCTGCTGTAGATAGAGAGATAGAAGTTTGCTTCTTGCTTAGCCATGTCACCAAACTTTTTCCTAAATAGAATGCACCTCTACTTGTGCTTTTCCTGTCATCCACACAGCTGGCCCAACCTGCATCTGTATATGTTGTCAAAGTGAAGCTTTTGCCTTTTGGATACCATAGCGCATAATGTGCAGTTCCTTGTAGATATCTGAATATTCTCTTGATTGCTAGTAAGTGATTTTGTTTCGGTGCTACTTGATATCTTGCCACAAGTCCTATTGCCAATACAATGTCTGGTCTAGAGGCAGTTAGGTACAACAGACTTCCTACCATGGATCTGTAAAGTCTTTGATCTATATCCGCAGATCCATCAATAGCACATAGCTTGCATCCAGTGATCATGGGAGTTGACACAGGTTTTCAGTCTTCCATTCGAAACCTTTTCAACATCTCTCTTAAGTATTTTTCTTGTGAGATGAATGTTCCTGTGTTCTTTTGTTGAATTTGAAATCCTAAATAGAAGGTGAGCTCTCCAATCATAGACATCTCAAATTCTGATTTCATTTCTTCAGCAAATTCTTTTGTTAACTTCTCTTTGTTGCTTCCAAACATGATGTCATCTACATATACTACTACAATTAGGAGTTCATTTTCATTAGCCTTTATGTACAAATTGTTGTCTACTCCTCCTTTCTTAAAACCTTGTTTTTGCAAGTATTTGTCCAGCCTTGAATACCATGCACAAGGAGCTTGTTTCAGACCATATAAGGCTTTCTTTAATCTGCACACATAGTCATGTTTATATGTTAATGAGAATCCTTCAGGTTGTTCCATGTAGACTTCTTCCTCTAGATCTCCATTCAGGAAGGCAAACTTCACATCCATTTGATATACCTTGAAATCATGATAACATGCAAAGCCCAAAAACATTCTGATTGCTTCCATTCTGGCTACAAGGGCAAAGGTTTCATCATAATCAAGACCTTCAATTTCTGAATATCCCTTGCATACAAATCTGGCTTTATTTCTAATTACCTGCCCTTATTATTCATCTTATTCTTGAATATCCATTTTGTGCCAATGACATTTTTCCCAATGGGTCTTGGAATTAATTCCCAGGTATTGTTCTTCTCAATTTGGTCCAGTTCCTCATTCATAGCATTTACCCAGTTTTTGTCTTTGTTGGCTTCTTCGAACTTCTTTGGCTCTATTTGAGATAGCATGGCTAGGTATACTTCTTCTTTCTGTTCAGCTAGCTGTCTTCTAGTCTGGACTCCCACACTTTTGTCCCTAATGATTTGATCTTCCGGATGATTCTTTTGAGTGTGCCTTGAGGGACCTTTTGAGTTTAATTCAGTATCTTCTGTTGCCTTGCTCAGTTCATCATTATCTTGGTTCTCTTCTTCATGATCTTCTGGAGGATTGCTGCATCTTGTACTTCTTGTTCTGTTTGGTAGATCTTCATCAGATCTTACATCAATGCTTTCCACAATTTTGTGTAGTGTTTTGTCGTAGCACCTGTAACCCTTACTCTTGGATGCATATCCTAAAAATATTCCTTCATCAGCTCTTGCATCAAACTTTCCCAAGTTTTCATCATTATTTTTTATGAAACACTTGCTTCCAAAGACTCTAAAGTGCTTGATTGATGCTGGTTTACCATGCCATAGTTCGTAAGGAGTCTTGTCACAGTTTGGTCTTAAATGAGCTTTGTTAAGAATGTGAACAGCTGTGTGAACTGCTTCTACCCAGAAGGTTTGGGGAGTGTTACTTTCTTGCATCATGGCTCTGGCAATCTGTTGTACTGACCTGTTTTGTCTCTCTGCCACTCCATTCTGTTGAGGTGTACCTGCAATTGTAAATTGTTGCTTTATCCCATGCTCATTGCATAGGTCTGCAAAATCATACTCTGTGAATTCACCTCCTCTGTCTGATCTGATGCACTTTAGCTTGCATCCTGTTTGATTTTCTGCCAGTGCCTTGAATATCTTGAATTTCTCAAGTGCTTCAGATTTATATTTGAGAAATGCTACCCGCGTCATTCTGGAAAAGTGGTCTATTATCAGCATGAAATAAGATTCTGCACTTGGTGCTCTAGTTCTTGAAGGTCCACATAGGTCCATGTGAACAAGCTGAAGAGGTCTACTTGTAGATAGTTTCTCTTTGGTCTTGAAAGATGTGCGGGTCTGCTTGCCTAGTTGGCAGGATTTACATATGGTATTTGAAGGCTTCTTTATGACTGGCATATCTCTGGCTGCATTCTTCTTGCTCAGACTTATGATGTGGTCAAAGTTTAGGTGTCCCAATCTTCTATGCCATAACCATGATTCATCAAGTTTTCTAAGGTGACATGCTTCGTCCTCTTCTTTCACTATGTAGACATTACTTTCTGTTCGAACACCTTTGATCAAGGTCTTTCCTGTGGTACTAGATCTTACTTCACAGTCTTGTGCTCTGAAAAGAACCTCACAGCCTTTGTCACATATTTGACTGACACTTAGCAGATTGGCTTTCAGCCCATCCACAAATAATACCTCTTAAGCCTTTCCTCTTCCATTTTCCAGACTAATTGAGCCTTTCCCTTTGATTTTCCCTGCTTTATCATTGTAGAATGTTACATTTCCGGATTTCTTTTCATCAAAGGTTACAAACTTGCTTTGATCTCCAATTATATGTTTTGAGCATCCACTGTCTAAATACCATTGGCTTTTCTGGTCTTGAGCTATTAGAGCCAGGTCACACTTATTTACCTTCTTTTTCCACTGCATGCATCCTTTAGTTTGGTACCTTTCCTGAGATCAAGGTTACTTGGAAGCGGGAGCGGGAGCGGGAGCGCGGAGCGGGAGCGAAGCGCGGAGCGCCATTTTTAAAAGTTTCCGGGTCCGGAGCGTTTTCGGGAGCGTTTTTATATATATATATATATATATATATATATATTTTTTAATATTTTTTATATTTTTTATATTTTGATGCATATATGTCAACAAAAACATGTAGAATGATGAATTACACATAAAAAACATATAAACATAGATTGAATCATATAACATCAATCATCTAGAAGTGATAATCTTCATCAACCACGCCCACGAGTTGGAAGCATACAACATATTGACTCTTGAGTCTCGCAAATCATCAATCTGAAGGTTTCAAGCTTTCAAAATTCAATATATAACATTTATCATCATTGATAATTTGATATATAACATTTATCATCATTGATAATTTGATATATAACATTTATCATCATTGATTTCAAATTTCAATATCTAACATTTATCATCATTGATATATAACATTTATCATGATTGATTCATTGATTTCAAAATTCAATATATAACATTTATCATCATTGATATTATATAAAATTTATCATCATTGATTCATTGATCACCATATAACTTTCATGAAGCATCATATTCATAATTCATAATGACTTGTAAACAGAAACTTATAAATGCCAACTTCAAAGTTTCACCTTTCAAATTCAAACTTCAAACTTAAATTGTCATTAAATATATGAAATCAGAAAGAGTCAAGTTTCAACTGTTCAACTGTCAACAACAAATAGAAAAGACTAGTAAACAACAAATCTATTTTATCTTGCTGGCCCCTTGCCACGCCCACGAGAAATGTCTAATTTTTGTGAGCCACGAGGAAATGTTGGTCTTCGAGTACTCTCAGGAGTACCACGACCATGACTAGAAGGTGGAGGCTGGATCTGCAAAGGTACAATAGTGTGATATCGAGGAGTGGCACTGGCACTGGCACTGGCACCCGCACTGCTACCAGTAGATGGTGGGACTGGCCTTGTGTGTGGCGGTGTTGCTGATGCTTCATCATCATCCCTATAAAGTTCTGCTTCCAATTCTTCCAGATGTAACGTGCCGTCCTCCAAATTATCATCCTCTGGGTTGTTGTCCCAGACTCTGTATGATTGATCCTCATTTGCTCGATCACAGTAATGGCTCAACAACCTCAAGTTATAATGCACATAAACCAAGCTTTCAACTCGGTTTTCATTCAGCCTGTTTCTTCTCACATTGTGTATAAAGTTGTAGGTGCTCCAACACCTCTCTGCAGAAGAAGTGTTCACCACCTGTGAGAGAACTTTTTTAGCCAACTTTGGCAAAAGTCCCATGCCGCCATATGATTCCCACCATGTGAGAGCATCAAATCTGTCCCTGTCTTCCATTGCATGGAAAGAACCAAAGTGAGCAGTGCAACTGAAGTATTTGCCTAATTCAAGGTGCAATTTAGCACACTCTTCCCCGTCAGGTACCAATTTGTCCAATGCCTTCATGTACCCCTCTTGTACCTCTGGATCTGTGTGAGGTTTCACCCTAACCCCACCTCCAGGTGCAGGTTGGCCCAACCAAGATGGAGAGTAATATTTTGGCGTAAGGATATATGCCAAAGCATGTAGTGGAACTTTGAGTTTATTCCACCGTGCACACACACAGTCATGAATCATAGCATACAAGTTGGGATCATTATCCTTAACAATATCTTTTATTTGCCCCAACATGCTATCCATCTGCTCATAAACCTCTCCAATCACTGGTTTATCAGTATCTGCAAAGCGAATCACGTTATTAATGGGCTTGGTAAAACTCACAATTTCCCTCATACGTGCCCAAAACAAATGGTCAAGGGCAGTCTCCTCCACATGTTCGAAACTTTGCCTGTCAACTATTGTTGCCGCCCTGTCCTTTAATAGCTGCCAGTGTGGGCTTAATACCATTGCAGCCAATGACTCTCTTACCTTCAAAAGGCGCCTGAAGGTGAGGTAATAGCTAGCAAATCTAGTTTTTCCTATTTTCAACAACTCCAATTTGGAGTGAGTACGGAAAAGCCCATGGGTATTGCTATGATTTGTAATAAATTTGATCATTTTTTTACCTCTCTTGTACAAATCACTAAGCCATTTGAATTGAGGTTGTTTGTTTTTGATGATATCATGCATCAAAAGGTTCATTGTGTGAACCAAACACCTAGACCAAAAAATGTTGGGGTATTTATCCTCAACAATTGCTCCTGCTGCCTTACAGTTAGCAGCATTATCAGTGATGACCTGTATCACATTGTATGGCCCAGTCTTTTCAATTATATCAAGTAATGGTTCTGCAATGTTAATGCTGGTTTTGAATTTATCTGAATAATCATAAGCTGCCAGGAAGACTGCACCACTAACCGACACAGCCAAAACATTTATCAATGGTTTTCCTTTTACATTGGTCCATCCATCAGAGACAATGGACATCCCATGCTCATTCCACGAACCTGTCATTCTAGCCAAAGAATTGTTTATTTTAGCTCTTTCATGATCAAGACCCACGGTTCTGGCCTTGTCATACCCAGGGCTTTTGTATCCTTTGGGGGCATCATTAATGGCAGAAACCATTTCATGCGAATAAGGTGAGCGAAGAACATTGAATGGCACCCCACATGCATATAGAAACCGGTAAACTTTTGAATCCACATCATTCCTACACCCTTCGTCTAGGAAATCGGATATGGTTCTACGCCTTAATCCAATGCCACTGCCTCCAAAACCACTGGCATGGGTGGAAGTTGAACTTGTTTGTCCATGATGTGTTGGGCCTGAATCAACGAAACCCCTAGATCTTTTAGATGATCTCTGTAGGGCAACCTCCTCTTCCTTCCTATATATCTCTCTCTGTGGTGCTGGCACAAAAGTACAAACTTTGATTCCAAGATTTCTAGTTCCATCTCCTGGCACTATCCCACAAAGGTGCCTTCTCAGACGGGTGTATGAACCATGGTATTGTTTATTGCAATGGGGGCAAATAAATTTAGTGGTTCCACCACCTTTCCCTCCTTCTTGTTTCTGAACATATTTCCACAAAGGATATTGGTCTTGTTTAGTTGGGGATTCTATGTTCTCAGGGTCTCCACTCCCCACTTCCTCCTCAGCGTAATCCTCCTCCTCTTCAGGATTTTCTTCAGATCCACCATAACCCTCCTTTTCATCCTCCTCTTCTCTGATTTGCCTCTTTCTTCTAGCACTCTCCAACACCATTATCACAAAG
Organism: Pinus albicaulis; assembly: GCA_034641835.2. NCBI lineage: Eukaryota > Viridiplantae > Streptophyta > Pinopsida > Pinales > Pinaceae > Pinus > Pinus albicaulis. The sequence goes on from CM076575.1 coordinate 376,455,440, forward strand.
AAAGGAACCAACATGAGGAAAATTCCTAGCCATATAGCCATGATGGAAACAAGTTTCAAGTTTCTAGAATCTAGCCTGCAAAACAAATGGAAAAATGGCAAATGGGAATAGGAAATGCAACATAGGAAAAAAACAATTCATTTTAAAAGTTTTAAATCCAATAAATGCAACATTCAAGAAAAATTCAAGTTTTCATTTTCAAACAATTTAACAATCTACAAATTCATCCTAGAAAATACAAAATTGGATTAGAAGGCCTACCTCTTTCTTGCAATCCTCCTGTCAGCCTTGCTCCTTGCTCTCCTGTCAACCTTGCGCTCTCCTTCTTGCTCTCTCTCAACTCAACAAACAATGAAATGCAAATGAAACCCCCCCCCCTTTTAAAAAAATCGATTTTTCTCATAAAAAAATTTCCGCGCGGCGGGAAACGTTTTTTTTGCCGGGGAGCATTCGGGAGCGAACGCTTCCCGCGTTTAAAAAACGCTCCCGAAGCGTTTTTTAAACGTCAGAAGCGCTCAGGGAACGTTTGCTCCCGAGCGCTTCCTGAAACGCTCCCGAAAAAACAGGGACCATTTTTACAGGGTTGGAAACGCACTCCCGAAAACGCTCCCGTCAGAAAGCGTTTTTGGGAGCGCATTTCCGAGCGTTTCCGAAACGCTCCCGCACGGAGCGAGTTTCGAAAGCGGGAGCAAAGGGGGTTTGAAGCTTCCCCGCAACCCTGCCTGAGATGCTGGACCACATTCTCTGAGAGGACATTTGTTACACTTGTGCCCAACTTGATGGCAGTCATAGCATTTGATTATGTTTCTGAATGAATTATGTACATGAGTGAATTCTCCATTGTTCATCCATCTCCTTGAGTTTCCATACATCAGCCTTTTTCCATTCATTCTGCACTCCTTGGATTTATGGCCGAACTCCTTAGGGTAAAAACAATACCCATAAAAACAATTAGTGTACCTGACGAAGGGTTGTCTTCTCCATTTGTTAGCTTGAGGTAGTCTTTTCACTTTTTGCATCCTTTGCTGGTTGGAATCGATTCTCCTTTTATGACAATATGCAGAAATATGTCCCAGTTTGTGGCAGGCATAACAAGTGACATTTTTCATAGGGGGGAAGAATCTCCTTTGATAGCTTCCAAATTTTATATATTCAGGAGTATATGAGCCTTTTTCAGTTGACTGTTTATTTATTTCATTCTTTTTCATTTGAGGTTCCTTCATGTTTCTGTTTACTTCATTGCAGGCTTCTACTTCTGTAGGAACCTTCTGAACTGCTTCATTATCATTGACAGCTTTTACAAAAATGATATTCCTGTTATTTGTTTCTTTGACTTTACATGTTTCTCTTTCATAGCCTATCCCAGTTTTTATCAGAGGAGATCTTTGAGCATCTAGTATGTTATTCAACTTATCAGAACTTGTCATTTGAGAAGTGTTTATTGACAATTTCCTTTGGGTGTTTTCTAATTTCTTCCTCAAGCATACTACTTCTTCTTCCAATTTCTCTTGCTTCTGAATTTTATCCTCAATTTGCTTAAGTAAAGTGTCTTCTACCTTCTTGGCTTCTTCAAGCTCTATTTTCAACTGAATGAGGTCTTCTGAATTTGTTCTTCTCTTACATATTTGAGGAGAATGTCTTTCTGTTTTCTGCACTTTAGTTTAAGTCTGTCTATTTCCCCCAGGGCACTTCTTAGCTGCCCCCTCAAGATCAACTTCACCTTCTTCCTCATCTTCTAGAAGGAATCCTTCAAGCTCTTATTTGGCCATCAATACAAATTCAGAGGTTCCTTCTTCATTTGAGATTTCATCTGAGTTTTCAGATACACTGCTATGTTGTTGAGCATAAAATGATTTTCTCCTGTATCTATTCCCTTTCTGCCAATTCTTTGATATGGTTTTCTCTGACTCTTGAGTCTGATTCTTTGTCTTCTTATGAGGACACTTAGAAGCATAGTGTCCAACCCTTCCATAGTTAAAGCATTTAAATGGAAGTTTACCTTTATACTTGCCTGAGCCTCTATCTAATCTTCTGATAAATTTGGCCTCTTCTTCATCAGAGCAGGGGCATGTATCTTCTTTTTCTTCTTTGTTCTTCTCTGTCTTAAAGACTGCCTCCCTCACATTTGACTTCCTCTGTGGCAGTCTCATCTCATAGGTTGTTAAGTTTCCAAGTAATTGGTTCATGGTCAAAGTTTCCCAATCAACGATTTCTTCTATGCCAGAAACCTTGGGGTTAAAGCTGGATGGTAAAGATCTTAGAATCTTTTGAACTATTACACATTCTTTTATGGTTTCTCCTAGAGCTTTCATGTTATTCACAATTTCTGCAACCCTTAAAAAGAAGCTAGCAATGTCTTCATCATCATTCATTTTTATATTTTCAAACTGAGCTCTATAGACTTGAAGTTTGGCTATCTTCACCCTTTTGTCTCCTTTATGGATGTTTTCTAGTGTATCCCATATTTCTTTGGCAGTCTTGCTCTGCATTTTTTTGATAAATTCTGCCTCACACAGTCCACTTAAGAGTGCATTCATGGCTTTTGCATTAGCTACAAAGTCTTGTTTGGCATCTTTCTCTGAGTCAGACTCCTTTGGGGCATATCCCAATTCCACAGCAACCCAAACTTCTATTCCTAGAGACATTATCTACGTCCTCATTCTTATTTTCCATCAGGCATAATTTGTACCGGTGAACAAAGGGGCTTTATCTGTTGAGCATCCTTCTAGACTAGCCATTCTAGGGACTTAGGATCTCCTTCCAGCTGTTAAACTGATACAGAAGGAACCTACTCTGATACCAATTGTTGAATCCTTTGTTAAACTGAGAGGGGGGGGTAAATCAGTTTAATCAATTCATTGTCTTGTAATACTTTCATTTACCCTTATTTACATCTTCATTTCATGATTAACTTAATGTACAGTGAAACCACAATCTTAACTAGTGAGCAGCAGGTATTAAGCAGATTAAATATAGAGTATCAACACATAATCATCATGAACATAGACACCAGATATAAGTGGAAACCCATAAGGGAGAAAACCACATCTTATTATTATTGTGATGAAAAGGCAAGCTCCTACTCCCTCTCACCACTAATTTTCTGTAGGCTCCAACCTATAGGAGGCTCCTACCTCAATTCCCAATTCCACAGCAGCCCAAACTTCTATTCCTAGAGACATTATCTACGTCCTCATTCTTATTTTCCATCAGGCATAATTTGTACCGGTGAACAAAGGGGCTTTATTTGTTGAGCATCCTTCTAGACTAGCCATCCTAGGGACCTAGGATCTCCTTCCAGCTGTTAAAATGATACAGAAGGAACCTGCTCTGATACCAATTGTTGAATCCTTTATTAAACTGAGAGGGGGGGGTGAATCAGTTTAATCAATTCATTGTCTTGTAATACTTTCATTTACCTTTATTTACATCTTCATTTCATGATTAACTTAATGTACAGTGAAACCACAATCTTAATTAGTGAGCAGTAGGTATTAAGCAGATTAAATACAGAGTATCAACACATAATCATCATGCACATAGACACCAGATATAAGTGGAAACCCATAAGGGATAAAACCACATATTATTATTGTTGTGATGCAAAGGCAAGCTCCAACTCCCTCTCACCATTGTTTTTCTATAGGCTCCAACCTACAAGAGGCTCCTACCTCAATTATGTAAGCTACAAATTGCAAGGAAGCTCCAACTCCCATCTATTTTATACAGGCTACAACCCAGAGGAGGCTCCTACCTCAGCCAGTTACAACTGAAACCTATCAAGCTACAACTTGATATCGAAGCACCAAATTCCTCACTCTTTCATAAAAACATATGTTGATTTACCTGGATATCATCTCTCTTCTATTCCTTCTTCACTGTTGTCCACCAGCCTTCATATCTGCCTTAAATCATCTCTGACTCATCACACATTCTCTATCTTCTCCTCCTTCTTCTTACCCTCTCTGCCTCATTTCTCCATTCTCAAAAACTCTATGCATATCTATGTGATATCATTTATAGAGTTCACGTCATGACTATTTGTATTCCTCAGAGAATTTGAAATGAATAGGCATGACTCTTTGACTTATACCTTCTCATTTCTTTATCCAGATCATTCAGAGGAATATAGCAATATGTACAAATTTCAGTTTTACAGTGGAGTTTTGTTTGCCTACGGAGACTTGCCTTTACATCACAAACAATATAAAATTAATTAAAAAATTCACATTTACATGTGTAACTGATATGTCTCATTCAACCCTTCCAGTTATTGGTTCACTGTGTGTTTGTCTTTCGCCGCTCGTAGTGTAATCAAGCTCGTATTCTCCTATACACTGCAATTGTGTATATGCTGTTGTTACACAACAATTTGTCACCGTCCCTACAATTCTCCGTCCTGCACATTGGAGGGCTTATTCTGTGACCTGTGAGCAGTGATATGATCTGAAAACACTTTCATGGCATTCCCCTAGACATGGACTTTCATTCCCCTGAAGACATCTCCTCGTGAAAAACCCTAAAAATAGCCGTTTCATCCTTGGTGTGACTAGCCAGTGTTATACCCGCGCCAATGGGGGAAATATTCCAAAGAGGGCGCACCAATGGGGAAAATTCTCCAAAGAGGGTTGTTAATCGGCGCTCCGTCTCGTAGTCGCACCAATTTTTAGCGACAAAGGGTGTTTTTTAAAAATAAATGGCGGAATATTGACTCCAACCAACTCCTGAACTGGTCTCTAAATTGAGTTGGGACGTTTGGCTCCGGATTTCCATATAGAGGAAGTAGTTTGCCACCTCTCATGGAAGCTTCCTTGAGGATAGGGCCAATCCCATGATTGAAGGGATCCCAACTCCTCTTCCACCATCTATATAAGCTTGCCATTTCCCTTTGCAAGCTAGTCTCCAAGAGTCTCCAAGAATCTCCAAGAGCCTTCATACCCTAAAGAATGTTGCAAGAGCTTTGATAGTCCTCATAGTGCCAAATCCATAGCGAGGAGATTGACGATCGAAGAGAGAGGCTTGTCCCCATTCCTGACAAGCTTTACTGAGACGTATTCCGCTGACGACCCGTCGAAGGAAGGTTCAGCATTAGAGCCTGGTTGCATTTTCCTTTGATGAATTAATGATAAGCGACTATTGGTTATGGTTCCACTCGTATTGTTCATTATGATCATGAGTTGTGTCTTCTCTGACTGATACATAATTGCATATATCAAGTTTTACGCTTGTGTTTGTCGTGTTTCTTGCGTGTGTAGGTGTTTGATCGCGGCGAGCGAGAGGATTGTGATCTGCTGAAGCAAGGAAACGGGAGCGCCATCTTCTCTACGAACAATAGCATTGGACTTGAGGTAGGCCTTCTTCGCAAGTTGGTTTATTGTAATTAGGAACCTACGCCTTAGCGTGATACGATTGTTGCTAGACCCGATCTGGGCTAGTAGGGATCGCCTCTGTCCGCAGAGGGGATTTACCTCTACAACAAATTGGCGACTCCACTGGGGAGTTAGCTTGTTGTTTTCTTTGTAATCTCCAGACAGAGCCTGAAGTTAGCCAGATAGCCTTCGAAACGCTCTTGCTCTGCATTAGCGAAAGTAGATGAATGCTGCTTCAATCAATCTCCGGTTTAGTTTATGAACTGAACACTTGGAGTATTGTCTTGTCTTTCGGTCGATTCTTGACTTTGCTTGCTTGATCAACTCTTTTGGCTAGCTCTTTTCGTGAGTTTGGCTTTTGGTTTGAGATTCAACATCATCATGGGTCTCCAAATGGATCAAAAGTGAATATAGACCATTTGTAAGGGCTAGAATGATGACATAAGTCCAGCCTTTGCAACGGGGAACAATCCTCTGGACCCTGGAACATCTGCCAAGTGTATTATGCATCCGTGGAGCCGGTGGGCATGGTGAACCAGGTGCATCATCCTCATCCATAAAGTGGAATAGGAGCAATCAACAAATGTTTATGGGAATCCATGAAGTAATCTCGGCCATGGTGGACGCCCATGGCTCTCAACGCTCAACCTATAAGTGCCAATGTGGCCCTCTTGAGGGCTAGGACCCCGTATAGGGGGACCAATCCCCAAATGGGAATCCACTTGCTATCCTGATTCCTGCATAAGATATAATGGGTCCCCTTGCCCTCCAATACAAAAAATCATTAGAATAATCAAATAAAAGAGCTTACAAGTCATGGAACCAATGGGGCACTTCATGGTGGAATGCCCTTCCATAGTGGGTTTGGTATGCACAAGTGTCTCCAAGTTCAATAGGGGGTTAGTCAAGGACCCTATTCAGTGATTTCAACTTTTAGAGGATGTGACATGTTCGTAGTAGATCCCTCAAATGGTAGGTGGCAAATGATATAATGATGGAACAGAGTGGGGATTAGGGAAAACATCCAGACCACATGTTAAGGAGCCAGGGTAGCTAAAATAAGCGAAGACCACACCTAGGTATATGATTATAGGAGGGAGAAAATCATGGTACATGAGTTACCGCAGCCTTTTTCTTTCCACCCTTCTTCATATGCCTTTTGCATTTTATTGACTTTTCTTCACAACTGCTCAGGGCTCTAGGGGATGAGAGCATGATGTGTAATATGTAGCAGTGAATACCCCCTTAAGGTGGAGCAGTTAATTGCCCACCAAGGGTTGATCTATGGCCCATAGGAACCAAGGTGATTGCCATGGATAAGGGGTAGAGCTCATGTTTGGTTTTTGCCCAAGTGCTAAATTTGTATGTCCCTACCATCTTTTGCATTTTGTGGTACATTTTCTGTTCAAAGTAGCCAAATTATGCTTTTTCTTTTCTTTTTAGCTGCATCAACTTCCGGGGCATTGTTCTAGGTCCGACCCAAGGTGTGGTCAAGGGGAGGGGGAGGCTAACCCTGTGGACCCAGTGGATACATGTGGACCAAGATGGGAAAATAGATGACTGGAGCTAAAATGAGTGGAAGGGGAGTTATGTAGTTGGTATCAGGAAGCAAGACCACGCAACCAAAATCAGGATTTCCCGTGTAGTGCCAACCCAAAAGCCAAATGGTCAGTAAAGGAGATCCCCACGAGACTATGATACAAGGGTAACCATGAAATCAGGCATCGGAGACAAGAGTACAAGCCTAACCCACTCTTTCCACTGAATCCCCGAACCAATCCATGCCCAAAAGTTCCGATGACAAGTAAGGAAAATTACTCAACTATACCAATGAAAAGCAATACCTTTGGGGTTAGGAGGCCCATCTTCAAACATACATTCATGACAAGTGGTTGAGGGACCACATGGCTAGCTCAAGAGGTGGAGACAATGGCACATTGAGATATCTAGTGGCTGTTGGCTGCCGGCTGAGGACCATCTAGGAGAAACATTTTCTCCTATATACCCTACCCATAGGTGGTGGGTAACAAGCCTCATGAAAAGAAACATTCTCAATCTGTAAGATAACTTGACCTTGCCTTGCAATGTTTCATTAAATATTGCATGCAAAGTTGAAAGAACTGATTGGCTTGTCTATAACAAAGCTTACAAAATGGAGAACTTATTTGAAGATAAATAGTGAAAACAATTTTTTTATTCTCATGCCATTCAAGTGCAAATATTTTTATGTAGCTAGTCAATTGTCTAATGCAGACATTGTATACCTTACTAAGAGCTAATTCAAACAATATTACACAACCAAAATGTTTCATCAATTTCTAAAATGTGTAGCTCAAAATTACCTTCCAAACAATGTTTTGTTCTTACGTAGCATTCTTCAGCAGCTGACTTGTTCCTGCAATTTAGCTGCAAGAAAATCCAATAAACTTCATATAAGACATTAATCATTTTTCAATGTACAGATTAAACAAAAATGAACAATTCCATAAAATGCTAGTAAACATTTTGTCCATTTTTTCAGTTCAGCAAAGCTAGTGATACCTTGGCTTCATTCAATAAATCGTGAGAAAAGGTTTATGAAATTCAATCTTAACATGCTTGAAACTCATCATCATGCATAAACGCTTAGGTACACATGGGAGATTCCATTGGAATGAATTATTGATCTTTATTAACATGTCTCATTAGTATTTTCAAGAAAATCCACTTTATGCAAACACGAAAAGGTTTTATTCCATAACTTTTCATTCAATGTTGCAAATTTCAAATAGAGATTCAAGAACCCAAACTAAGGAATCTACAAGTGAATCCTAGGCAAGTAGAATAAAACCAATATCACAAGTTTGTATATAAATTGTGCTACAAGTAAACACTCTCACCACCAATTTAATTAATAATCAAAGTGTTTTAATCGCGAGTAATCTTGTTTCATGCAATTCTCTTAGTTTAATTTTTAGGCTTTGACAATAACACAAAATCATTTCCAAATTTTATTTTGTGTGGAGATAGAAGCTTGTAGTGTTGAGAAATCTAGGGCACAGAGGTTAAGTGATTTCTCTTCTATTAGTAACTGCTTGTGAGTACTTTTTACTTCTTTAGATTAGGATCTCCTTTTACTTTGATTATTAGTTTTCTTCTTCATCAAACAACTACCAATGTATAAACCATAAAGAAACAAGAGACACAAAATATAGACTATCAGCCAGCCAAAACATATCACTCTTTGAGAGGGAAACCAAAACAACTTCTTCTTCTTATATAGATTCCAATTGACGAATATCAAGACCAAGACCCTTGACCTACTTTCCACTCCAAGACTAAGGCACAAGATCCTTCCTTCTCCTTTCTAGATTCTTTTGACCAAGTCAATATTAGTCCAAACTTCTTCTGCACTTCTGCACTTCTCGGCTGTCTTGAAACTTCGGCCTCTTTCCCACAGATCTGCAATTTGAACTGTTGTAATTCCACACGTGTGAGTAGGATCAAGATTGGAGTAGTTTCCTTCCTTCGCTATACTTGGAGGCTTCTCTAGATGAACTCTGCCAGAAACAAGACTGATTTGATGACCCTTCCTCATCCTTTTACTGCAGCAGATGTACCTATGGAAAAATGTTGTCTTCTTGTGAACTTCGCACTCTATTTCAGACCTTAATTGAACTGCAGACCACCAGAATCCTTCTTTGTCACCCTCACACTGCTTAACTTCAGACCTGTTGTACCTTGCACTTCTGTCTGTGATCACCGAAAATCTTCTCTGAAATTATATGTTCTGAGATTAGGTCGAGCTGCCTATTTATAGTGGTTGGAGTCTCATAATTAGCCGACTTGTCATTGAGTGAACCGACGTGTCTTAAGGAGAGGTTTTGTCATCCTTCTTGAAGCCGACTTGTGGTAAACACTTGTGCTTGGTCTTGGAGGGCTACTTGACATTTCCATTGACTCATATACAAATATAATATGCCCAAGAAGGGTCCTTCATACATGACATAGAATCAAATTGAATTTATGAATAGATAACAAATCCTAAAGGCTCACAATGGGAGCCATCACTAAAAATAAAATTCCTTGCTCATGAAACCCATGACACAAGCATTACAATAATAATTTTATTTTTCTTCTTTTCATCAATTACATAAAATCACATTTACATATGTCGTTATGAAGACCGAACCTAGTTACATTTTTCAACATGTAGAAGGCTAAGGTGGTCTTAAATTACAAGATGAAAGTTGTTATGGAATGATGATTTTTGAATTATTATAATACCTATAACCTTGATTGCAGGGTCCCCAAAGGTCCCCGACCTGCTCTGCACAGGATTGCAACTATTTGTTCTTGGTAGCAGTAGAGAAATTTTGAGGTGTAAAATGGGCCTATCAATGAATATTATAAAATAATAGCGGAAATAAAAAATAAGAATAGATTACCTCATCAAGTTTTGGAGGGAAAAAAATACAAAACCACCTTTTCAACTTGTAATTCAACTTATATCCCTACGATTTTACTCAAATTTCGAGTGGGAGCACTCGTTGGATGTGGAATTTAATTTTACATCCAAGAAATACCCATGTTGCATACTTTTGATGGACTCTACTACATGAAAAATGTGAAATACATGAAAAAACTTGATTGTGCTCCTGCTTGAAATTTGAGTAAAATCATAAGGAGATAAGTTGAAAATACGAGTTGAAAAGTAGATTTTTATTTTTTTAACTTTTTACTCCAATAATGGTGAATCATCCCATGGTTGACATCATCATATTGAATCCTATTGGTTCTTATAAAATTGATTGTTTTTTGTACATTTTTGTTTTGAGACACATTTGTTACCTCAAAATTTCTCTAATGATTGAAGCATCACAAATAGCCACAAATCTTTGCAAATACTCACTAAGCCCACAACATTGAGAATGTAAAACACAAGGAAAGTTGCATGGGCCTAGAGGAAAAATTAGGAGGCGTTACACCTCAATTTCACTTCAAGGTACGTCATATTTTGTCACTGCATGTGACACATAATATGAGCAAATTTTATGTCCATCTTGATGATGCTTTGCTCAAATTACCATGAATATATGTGCCACCATGATGCTTTGTACTATTGTATCATGATCACCCAAAAAAGTGACCATTTAGTACTCATGTATTTTTTTGGACCATGCTTAGATGATCTATGTAAAAGTGTTTTTAGCTAGGTGGTATCTCTAGACCAATGTTATTAAAACTGGACCGGTCATCAAACCAGTGGACCTGAAAATTGGGAACCGGACGGAAATATGATCACTAAAGTAATTTACTTTACTTTTCCAAAGTTTCTTTAATGTTGGACACCTATTCCATTAAGGGTTACGGTGTGAAAGGTGAACCATCAAGGGGAGTCCAAGAGACCTTGGAAGATGAATCCAAAGGTCACACTATGTATTTGTATGTAACATCTTTACAAATAATAAAGTAATTCATGCTTATCTTTCAGATCTGGTTGCTCATTCAAAAAATGATATCAAAGTCGGGTCTTGCTCAGACCCTGTCATATTTGCCTCTCTAAATTTGTCAGATCTGCCACTTTGAGCAGTCCTCAAACTCTTCGCCATTTCAGTGCCTTGATCTGACATTTTCTCAGCCATATTCTCACCATTTCTCTGCCTCTACATTGTCTTGGGTGCTTTAGTTTCTATCCACGAATAGTAACTCTCGTTATTTCTATGCCTACTAATCTTCCATGAGAGTTTCACATCTTGATTGTCCATTGCAGCATTTGTTGGTTTGAGCGTTTCTGCCAGTACAGTGCTTTGTGCATAAAAAAATTATTTTCCTCGTTTGGTCAAGTTTGCAGCCGGGTCTTCCATCCCTGTCTTGCATTCTCCTGCAAAGCAGGGATAATACTCAATCTGTAATCCCTTGATGCATTGGATGTAACACTCAACCTTTTTTGCAACTCTGTCAGTCTACAAGCTACACGTTTGAGCTCATGCCCTTACATTTCCTACCTAGTTGGCGTTTGGCTTGAATTCTGTCAATTCAAAAGAAATCTCACTTAAAAATTTGGATTTTGCTACACCTCTCCTTCAATTTTTTCATTTTCTTCTGTGCACTTTCCTCTCTTCCCTTAATAGATTCAAGTGATCCGAACCCTTGGTCTCTACCACCATGATGTTGTGTTGCAAGGACGAAGAAATCGACATTTTTGACCCGAGAATTGCATTCCCACCACACCCGCTTCAGCAGATTGAAAGCACCACTGTACAGCCTTTGCTGAGTGCCATTTTTGGAAGCGCTCATTGTAGCCATGGAGGAAGAGTCCAAAGTGTTAAAATCTGAAAGTTCTATGCAAAAATTTAAAAATATTTGCAGAAAACTGAATGTAATTGCAGAAAATTGAATGTACTTTGCAGATATGGAACTTAATGTAATTAGCAGAAATTTGAATGTTCTTTGCAGAAAAAAACCTTAAAAATTTCACTTGCAAATTTCATCAAAAACCTTCAAGTTTTATAATACAGATCAATTGAGTACAATGTTAGAGCACATAGCAAGAAATTGAGTTTATCTCTTGTAAATGATGGACAAATGAAGAGGCTTGTTAATGCTAGTCACAATTTTGCATTGTTAATGATCGAACACAAATATGTTGAGGAATCTAAAGCCTTTTAAGGATATGAAGCAAGTTTGAAATCTGATTTGATTGAGGTTGCTAATGAATGTGATAACTTATAAGATGTTTCAGGACTCTAACATGTTGCCTCCTAAAGAAGGAATACAACATGAAGTGCAATTGCAGCAGGATGCATCATTGTTGAACATTGGTATGAACAAGATGCCAGTGTTAAAGAATGCAAGAATCAAAAACCAGATGCAAAAGCTATTTGACAAAGAGGACATTGGTCCTAAGACATATTCTTGTGGGTTTCATAATGTTTTGGCTTTGAAGAAGGATGGTGCATGGCGATGGCCATCACATTTGGTAAAGAGTCAAGCCAAGTGGAAGGCTAGACATGCTAAGCATCGTTATGACTACAGTTTTCAAGGTGAAGTGAACTTGAAATTGTATAAGTCTCCTCTGATTGAAGATCAAGGAGAGAATGTTCAAATTCCTTCAAGGCCAATTTCTTCTCTAGATATCTTGAAGAATTGCAGCAAGACATCATCCTTGACAGAAAAACAAGGACATCAAAACAAGGGAAAGTAAAGTACCTTCATATGAGGCTCAAAGCGACAAATCTAAATGGATTGAGATTGGAAGGGTGAGGGAACTGTACCCTCATCTATTTGTTGACTGAAAGTGACCTTTTGGAGGTTCAAAAGCTTCCAGTGGATCAGTAAAATGCTCAAAATTCAACTGTTCAAAAGTGCTTGAAACCGGTGACAAAATGAATTTCTCATCGTCTTGAATCCAATGCAACTCGAATCGCTCAAAACCAATATCGTATGCTCCCAATATCACATTTTGACCGTTTTCCTAAACAACTAAAATTTTACAGTTGGGTTGCAAGTATGCACAGTGAGCAATCTGTACGCTGACTAGGCAAGTGATTGGGCAAATTGCCTCTGTATTTTTGGGCCAGTGAGATCTCGCCAAGTGTCCCATTCAAAATGGCCGAATATTTGTGATTTTTGATTGGCTGGTTGATATTTGAGTTGGTCCAATTATGGAGGGTTGTGTGGGCCAATGGTTGGCTGCCACTATTGATTTATGGTAGCATCGAATGTGCTCTAGCCTTGTAACTTTGTATATAGGCTAGGACACATGTATTCCATAAAACCCAGAAATGGTTTTGGAAAATTCCACTTAGAGATGGTTTAATTAAAATAATTAATCGTTTTTTAATGTTTTCCCAAGTCTAAACTTAGGGAAACTGATTAATTAAAGGGTATTAATTAAAATAAGTGTGAATCTTCTAGATAAAGTCATGGATAACCTCCAAGTTAATCTTAGCCCTTGATTATGTTTTAATCTTGGCCATTGAAGGCTCAACAAAAGAATATAAGAAGGAGGGTGAGAGGCCTATGGAAAACACATTGTAACACTTGAGCCATTGAGCATTTTCGAATTTGTGTGAGGAGACACAAATTTTTATCAAGAATTAAATCACTAGGGCAGGGTTTGCTAAGTGATTGTGATTCAGTGATCAGATCCAAAGAGGGGCAGAAGTAGAGATCGGTCAAGAGGACCAAGAGTGCATTTCAGAGAGAGACAGAGGTGACGAAGAGAGAGACAGCACAGTTTTCTGAAGAGGTTACACAGACCCCGCAGGAAATCACGCAGAAATAACGCAGTGTCTCTTGGAATCAGTCCGGAGATAGCTAGAGGTTAGGGTTTCTAGGCCAGGAGGGCCAAAATCCAGCCCTAGATCAGCTAGACCAGTTACAGAGCAAGGTGACGCAGTTCCTCCAGCTTGCCCACGCAAGCTTACGCAATCCAGCATAGGAAATCACGCAGAGACAGTGAGGGCTTCACTTACGCTGTCAGATCAACCAGAGACATGCTGAGTGAGGTATATCTCACATTTTTCACCAGATTGTCTAGATTTCTCTGAAGGGTTTGTCGGATGTTGGCACCCTAGTTGTATTCAAGATTCTTCTGCTTAATAATACCAAACCCCAGATCTGCTGCACCAGTTTTCCCAAGTTGGGTTTTTTCGGGGACTTAGTCCAAAAATAACTGTGTCATATGTGGTTTTTTTTCTTTGTATTTTGTTCAGATTGTTTCAGCACTTAGATTTATTCCGCGGTATTATTTGTGAAGACTGCTTCAGTAATTACTTCAATATTTCACTGAAATGGAATAATTATGTAAGATAATAGAAGAAGTAATTCAGATATGTTGCAGTAGGAATCCATATCTAGGATTTTTCACAGCCACGTGACCTCCTGACTGTGTTAGAATTTTGGTATCGTGCGAACAGACCTCCCAACGAATCGTACGTAGACCTACTGACTGGCAACACAGAGCCTTATTGCTCCACCACGAGTGTTTCTTATTAGCTATGGTGTGCGACTTCTATTTAAAGTTTCATGAATGGAATGTCGAGGGAGGGGGTCAGGGTTAACCCCTAGCCCTCGGTCCACCCAACCCATGAGATCGCATGTGGGCACCGAGGGCGTGGTGTTAACCCCGACCCCAAGCCACCGTTCAACATACACAAACCATAGTTTGTTGGAACAGTTCAAACTTCCAACAGTGACATTAAACCTTACCATTGCTTACCATAGTTGGCTCAGCAGTTAGAGTTATGGTATGGCAAAAAGTTCAACTCCCGGTGGGTCGAAACCCAACCAACATGCAACCAAAATCACCGGAGCGAGTTAGGGTTTATGTTTATGGTGCCGAAATTCAAATGGAACCCATAGTTAACAAAACCCAACCACAACACCAACTACAGTTGGAGTGTAGTCAAGGCGTTGGTGTGGAATTCGATCCAACCCACATCCTATGACACCCAATGCACCACATGGCCCCGATACGTCAGCTCATGGGGTCACCACGCCATTTAAAGAGGTGACAATTTGCACCTGAACCAGTGCATATCTCACCAACGTGGGGCGAATTCGTTGCTCCACGTTGCCGAAATTGGTGGAAATTGTAGCTTGCATTGCACGTGGGTGCGGATTGTAGAATAGTTAGCAGAAAAATTACACCAAAGCATAGCTCAATTAGTTTTTGACCAAATTGAGTCTAGAAAGAGCCTAGCTAGGGGTTTTTGACTGGATTGGAGCCATTGGAGACATTATTTTTGCATTCTAATCACTGCAAATCCATGAAAACACATATTTTGAGCACGTAATGAAAGAGGCCCAACATTGGAAGCTGGACCAAGAGATGTAGCCCAGGAGGGGTGAACTCCTTCACATTTTGTTGTCTTGTGTTTCTATTTTGGTATTATTGTCTATGTTTTATGCTGCAAAACTGAGTTTAAAAACTAAATTTATATGCTATGGAAACTTGTCTAATTGCATAAAAAACATAAAATTTCACTTGACAACTTTCATCAAACTTCAAGTCTTTTAATACAAATCAGAAGTAGATCCAGGTTTTCTCGGAATGATCATCAATAAAGGTGACGAAGTATTCAACACCACTGAGAGCTCTAATGGATGTCGGGCGACAAATATTTGAATGTATAACTCCTAACACGCCATCTATTCTGCTATCACTTCGTGGGAATGTTGCCTTAGCATACTTCCCAAATACACATCCTCTGCACACATCATCATGTTCTGTGCCAAGTTCTGCAACCCATGTTACAGTTTCTTTAAGCATATTGACTGCTTCATGGTGTAAATGTCCCATTCTCCTATGCCATAACTCATTCATCTCCTTTCCACTGCTACTGTCACTTCCTATTAGTGCCATTAGAGAGTCGAGCTACAACCTATACAAACTGTTGCTTCGAGCTTCAATTTGTCTTACCTTCTTCCAGCTTCAGTGTTTGGCACACACTTTTGTTGGGAAAATACTGAGAGAGGGGGGGGGGGGGGTGAATCAGTATTTAAAACTCAAGAAATTTTACTTTTCTTTATTGAATTCTATACGCGACTTCACTTAAGCCAACTAGCGTATGTACGCAACTTTAATTGAGGAAACTAGCGTATGCCCAAAGAACTTATAATTCAGATAAAACTTCAGTAGCTTTACTTAGACTAGTGCATTAATGATTCATCATACATTTAGTAAGCAGTAAATATGTGCAGAAAGAACAGAGTAAACCATCACACATAAGCAACAAAAATGAACACCGGGATTTAAGGTGGAAACCCAATGTGGGAGAAAACCATTGTTGTTGTCGTCTCTGACTTCAATATTTATTATATAGAAAACTGATTACAATCTTGTACTGGCGCAAAATCATACCAGTACGCAGGCACCCACCTGCAGAAGGTTGCAACCTTCACTTGTTCTCCAGCTGCTACTGGAAGCGAGCTCCAACCCCCTGAGATCGTTTACCAACAACCACTGGAAGGGAGCTACAACCCCCTGATCTGATCACCAGCTCCTACTAGCAGGAAGCTTCGACTTCCTCACTGAAGGCTCCAACCCTTAGCACCACCGCAGACCATGTTTCATAAATTTTCACACTGGATCCAATATCTTTAATACATCACAACTAGTAGATCAACTTGAAGTAAACATCAACCCAATTAAAACAGAACAATGAGAACACTGTAATCAGACCGCAAAACTAAATAAAGACTTCTGCATCAACACATTGAATCAACTGTAGTCTGTAACCCTGATCATTCATAAGAAAAAATGTATACACTACTTTACTTACGGCAACCCACATGTATATGTGCTTTTCTGTAGAGAAACCTGCATATAGATCTCAATATACTAAGTATAGAATTTTGACTCAGTCACAGAAATGATCAGAGATATTTTGAAATATTTTGTCAGCGTACAGAACCCTCATACAGTTAGCAACATCAATCATTTTTCAATCAACCAATCACTGATCTTTAATCACAATCAACTAGCAGCATAATCAATACTCAAACAACCCAGATCTATATGAAGACATCATTAACAGACAACGGAAACATAACAAAATATGAAGACATCATTGACAGACAACAGAAACACAGCAAAACTGATCAAACATATTCTTCAACATTCTTCAACAAAACCCTGACTTGCATACACGCCTTCTATAAGACATATCCGCGTATTTAGCAGCATAATGACCCACTTTTCCACAAGCAAAACATTTGAATGGAAGCTTACCTCTAAACCTTCCGGTGCCAAGTTGATGTTTCTTTACAAAATTTACCTCATCTTCTTCTAATACATACCTTGATTCCTTTTGTTCTTCCTTTTCCTTTCCTTTTGCAGTAGATTTAAATGCGGCTTCTCTGACTTCTGATGGACCTCCTTTTCTCATTTCAAAATCAGTCAGGATCCCATGAAGTTGAACAACAGTAAGAGTCTGCAGACCCTGTTTTTCTTCAATGGTTGAAACTTTTGACTCGAATTTAGGAGTTAGAGATCTTAATATTCACTCTACTAAAGTTGTGTCTTTTATGTCTTCACCCAGATTTCTCATATGTTTTACAATCTCATCTAAACGCAGAAAGAAACTAGCAATACTTTCATCATTATGCATTCTGAGATTTTCATATTGAAATCTGAGAGTTTGGAGTTTAGCACTTTTTACCTTGGCATTTCCTTCATAACTGTAATATTCTCAATTAGCGATAGCTAAGTGGAAATATTAATTTTGATTAATTTTGCCTTATATAGTTAAAATATAAATAAAGTGGGTAAAAGGAGAATGTGACTCACTTGGAATAAAACACACTCCCTAAAGTCACCTAGGAGACATAACGTTGTGGTCAAGGTGGGCCAAGGGGGCCAAGTGACAGCGAAGGGGGTGACACACTTAGGCAGCGTGGGCCTAGCCAGCGCAGATGAGTTGGCAACGTGGGCCAAAGAGAGACAGCGTGAATGTGGTGGGGCCAAGGAGAGAGGGAGGCTCACCAAAGATAAATAGAGGGGAGGCTGCCTCATTTCTCTCATTGATGATTATGCATTTTGGAGATTGTCTCTAGACATTGAGCACGCTCGTTGTTTAGCTAGTCTGCACGTACTGTTCAGTACACTGGGTGTCTCCGTGCAAAGATCCCAACCTCAGCCCCGGGAGACTTCGAGTGCTTGCTCGAGTGAGGAATCCTACCATATTTTGCAGGGAGAGATCAAAGCTTCAGCCATTGAGGAGCATTCCTTGGAGAGACTGCGCAGTCTTGGAGAGGGAGGACGCAGATCTAGTTGGGGAAGTTCCGGATTGAGGTTATTTCGGTAGATTCAGAATGGAGGATTAGGGAAGGGATCATCCCTTACCTATTGGAGACATTTTGCAGAGGGAGAGGCCGTATTTTGCAGTGTTTCCTTCAAGGTCAACATTTTCCCTTGAGGGATAGCGTAGTGCCTCAAAGGAGGTATTTTCCAGGCTCAGCCATTCTTGAAAAGCTCTCTGGGCTTTCTGGGTATTGGGAGTAGAGGTCATTCCCAGAGTTTCAGCATTTTTCGAGTTGGGGAGCAGCCCTAAAGACTCATTTCATTCCAGCAGTTGCAGCAACACGGCAGCATTTCCAGCAGCTTGGAGACTACGCAGTTGATAGAGGGAGTAGCCATTCCACACATTGTTCTGAGAGTATTTCTACACTTGCCTTGTGCAAGTCAAGGTACCATCATTCTGATCACCTTTGTACTTATTTCTTATTTCTCAATATTAATAAAATGGCTCAGCGTTCTCCATATTGTGTATTTTGTCTCATGGTTTGTCTCTAGTTGCTGTGTACCTTGTTTGTGTGCTTTATATTACTGTTTATTTCCCTTCGGGATATTACAGTGGTATCGAAGCTCATACACCTAGCCCAGCCTGTGGAGCAAGTTGTCTATGACACCGGAAGAGAAGCCATATATTTGCTACAGGGGCAGGAAGTACCGTGACCGAGAGCGTAGGTTGCAAATCACCTACGAAGAGGGTCATTGCGCTCCAGTAGTGGACGCAGAGCAGGAGAAACCGATGGCAGAGGAGAAAGATGTCGTGAAGGAGTTTGGGGACATGCTCATCAAGTCAGTACAGGATTTGTCTAGGCAGATAGAGGAGATGGGGCAGAGATTCACAGCAGCAGAGTCCAAACAGCGTGAAACCCCGAGGGGTTTCCACATTGGAGAGGGATCGGGTACGTCCCATCATTTGCAGGGGCACTATGCAGCACAGCATGTGGCATCCCATACACCCCCACGCTCCACGATGCCCACTTTTCTGGCAGCAGATACAGGAGTGGGAGTACAGCACGAGCAGGAGCCAGCCCACATGGGTGATTACTTTGCTGAATACCAGGCCTATGGACAGGAGTTTAGAGATGCCCTCACATTTCACGATTTTGTCTTGCTCAAGCGGGACAGTATACCTCGCCATCATCACAAGGGGAACAGACATTCTCAGGACGGAGATATGCATCGTACTGTGGGCAGGTTTCACTTGCCAACTTTTGATGGTTCATCAAATAGTTCGGCAAAGGCATGGGTAGAGAAGCTGCATATATATTTCCAGCTCAACCAGATGGCGGAGACGGAGGCCATCAAGGTGGCAGCACTGCATCTAGATGGCAAGGCCGAAGATTGGTGGTTTC
The DNA here is from genome assembly GCA_034641835.2 of Pinus albicaulis. Taxonomy (NCBI): domain Eukaryota; kingdom Viridiplantae; phylum Streptophyta; class Pinopsida; order Pinales; family Pinaceae; genus Pinus; species Pinus albicaulis. The sequence continues at coordinate 376,474,942 of CM076575.1, forward strand.
ACGGGATGGCTACACTCGGGCACTTGACAGTGACAGCTTATGCCGAGTTCACTCGGAAGTTGATAGAGAGGTTTGATCGGAGGGATCCAGAGGAGCATTTTGTTGAGTTGACAAAGCTCAAGCAGACCAGCAGTCCGGACACATACATCTCAGATTTCCTGAGACTCTCAGTGATGGTGCCAGATTTATCCGCAGCACGGATGATCTACATGCTTATCGACGGGTTAGCAAAGCCTCTTAGGGGATTGGTCCGGTCCACTAGGTCAACCACACTTCATGATGCAGTTGGCAGGACCCAAGATTTACAGGATGCTTTACCCCGGACCAGAGCACCTTACCCTCAGAGAACGACTTTCCAGCCCAAGGGGAAGGACGTGAGGGTTCCGCCTCTAAAGGGGAACCAGAGCAGAGGACTAATAGATGATGAGACCAGGACGGATCTGAGGAGGAAGAGACTGTGTTTCCCCTGCCAGGAGCCATGGGCACCAGGACACCGTTGTGCCGCGGGCAAGGCACATTATATTGAGGTCTTCTCCGAGAGCAATGGAGAAGAAGATGAGTACGATCACATAGGTGCAGGGGGGAGCCATGCAACGCAGAGGGAGGATCATCTGCCGCCTCCACCACCAAGAGCAGGAGGTGCATCTTTCGCACCTACCGGAGGAGCCCTTGCAGCCTTGCGAGGAGTTCCCAAGTATTTGACACTACGTGTCCGAGGTACAGTGCGACGACAGCGAGTGTCAGTACTAGTAGACAGTGGAGCAACCCACAACTTCATTGATGCACAGTTGGTAGAGTGGAGAGGCATTCCGACAGAGAATTTTGACGGGTTTTCACTGTTGGTTCCAGGGGACCAGACCATGAAGTGTACCAGATACGTTCTAGCGTTGGCAGTGACGATGGGCACTTACACACTGACCGACCACTTCTTCGTGGTGAACATTCCGGACACCAACGTGATATTGGGAGTGCAGTGGTTGATCACTCTAGGAAAGGTCACCACGGACTGGGAGGCCTTGGAGATGGAGTGGAATGATAAGAAGACAGGGAAGCACGAGAAGATACGGTGCATGCATACTTATCCACCTCAGACAGTCTCAGCTCAACGAATGGAGGCAGACTTCCGAAAGGGAGATATAGAGTGGGCAGTAGAGCTGCATGCTTCAGAGCCAGGATCTACAGGGCAGGCTGTGCACCAAGAGGTGCAGACCCTTCTTGACAGGTATGCTCCGGTATTTGGGGAGATACCGCCAGGACAACCGCCGGATCGGGGATTTGAGCACACTATCGAGTTGGAGCAGGGCATACAGGCCGTCATCACCACACCCTATAGGCACCCCAAGGCCTATCGGGACGAGATTGAGCAGGCTATCCATGAGTTGCTAGCTCTTGGACACATTCGGCTTAGCACTAGTCCTTTCGCTTCTTCAATAGTACTGGTGAAGAAGAAGGACGGCACATTGAGGAGGTGCATTGACTACAGGGCCCTAAACAAGAAAACAATGAAGAACAGGTACCCTATCCCGCAGATTGGCGACCTGATGGATGAGTTGAGGGGACGCAGTTCTTCTTGAAGATTGACTTGAGATCCGGGTACCACCAGATTCGCGTGAGGGAGCAAGACATTCCCAAGACCGCTTTCAGATGTCACTATGGCCATTTCGAGTTTTTGGTGATGCCCTTCGGGCTAACCAATGCACCGGCCACCTTCCAGTCATGTATGAACCACATCTTCCGCAGTCATCTGAGGAAGTGTGTACTGGTGTTCTTTGACGACATATTGATATACAGCAGGACATGGGAGGAGCATCTCCAGCACATAGAGGCAGTATTGCGTATTTTGGAGGAGCAGCAGTTTTATGCTAAGCTGATGCAGGGGCATTGGACACTAGCCAGCAATGTAGGAGGATTGTCCACATGTTGTGGCTAGAAGAGTTCTAAATTGTTCAGATCTGTACCAGCAAGGTGTCAACACCTTAGCTGTCTGTTATACTTAGGGAAGATAGATTATTTAATAACTTAAGAAACTGAATAGTTTCTTCATGTCAATCTGTTTGATTTCTGTTAATAGGATGTAATTAGGTTTTTGTTTTATGTGAGAATAAACCAGTCCTCAAAGGAACCGAACAGTCATGTAGTGAACTATAAATTGTAACCCCGGATACATTGGAAGGGGGATTTTACTGTGAAATATTGAATCAAAGGAATTGCTCTCTGTTGAACAGTCTTTAGGCTCATTGTCTGTTTGTGTCTGTTATTAGAACTGCTTCGAAGAAATCATTCTAGAATTGAAAACTCTGTGCATAGGGTTGTGTTAAATCTCCTTTGGTTCTCTATCTGGGTTTGAAATTATGCTTTGGGCGCCTGAATGGAATGCGTTGAATCGTGTTGAATCCCGAGAGAGGTTGAATAGGACTCTGTCAGAGGAGCGAAACCATTGTCATACTCTGTTTGGCCAAAAGAATAGTGAAGCTCTGTCAAGAGCATAATCCCTGTCCGTTGGAAGAAATAACACTATTTTGGAGCAATATTGTTAGGAATTAAACCCAGAGTTAACGCGACGAAATAAGTTAAAGGAATGTGTTAAACTACAGTTAGAACGTGAGCTAAACATTGTTCCAATTTCGGAAGTGGTTTACTGAAACCAATACAACCCTCATCGCGCAGCTTTTGGTCGGAAATGAAACAACCACAAAAAAACGCGATCCTGTCAGAACCCGACACATCACCAAGTTAATACCACCCATATCGTGTTCTTCTGAAGTGTTAAAGTCCGGCGACCAAAAAAACGCGATATTGATGAGCGTCGTCCGCTCTGGAGGCCAAGAGATCTGATGACGATCGCGCAAATAGTTGCACGGGGGATAAGTTAAGGTATGGTCCATTGATTTATGTTGAAAACCGCTCATTTTACGAGTTCCGAGGTGTGGGGCCCGTGAATGCAATACATTATAAAATGTCGTGTTAACGTTATAAGCCCATGGTTGGAATGTTATAAATGCTTGCGTATTTTTTTAAAGGCACGAACCATTGTTATAGTATTAAGTGCTAAGGTCGGAAGTATGAATGTGTTTCATTATATCATGTGTTAAACCTTTGAGAGTTAATTAAAAAGGAGTCAAAGTCAGATTATTTACCTTTTGATACAATATACAAAGGAAGGTTACAATTATAATTAAAGCGCTTTGTAAAAAGACCAAGGTTTATAATAAAGAGAGATATAGTCTCGGCGCGCTCGGGTGTTTTATTTAAATTACCAAAGGTCATATTTGAAAGACTATATATCATTGGACTATAGAAATTCATTTATCAAATTCCACGAATTTGATTAATGAATTAGAAAGAAGAAATTAAAGAAGGCTCCCTTAGTTAATGAAATTTTTGAGACAGAGAAAAGATACCAGCTCTCCTTAGTGCTGCGTTCAGTTATTGCTATCATTTGTGGTATCAGAGTTGTTTTTGGAGATATTTTTGCAGAGAATTCTAAGATGTCTGTCAGAGTTGCCAAAGGTGCTGGTAGAAGAAGGGACAGGCCAATTGCCAATGCAGAAGTATTGCAGATCTTGCAGAGGGTCCAGGCCAGATTGGATGCAGTGGAATTAGGACACCAAGGAGATCCTGAGGATGTCAGTGAACCGAAAACGGAAGAAGAGGCAGGAAAAAATGCTGAGATTCCTCCTGAGATGAGACTCCTTAAAACTGTTCTGAGGTTTGCAGTCAAGCCTAGACTTGAAGTGTCAAGCTTTGCAGGAGGATTGAATCCAGAAGAGCTGATAGACTAGATTAATGAGATGAACAAATGTTTTGATTATGAAGAAATGGGTGAAGACAAAAAAGTCAAGTTTGCAGTAACAAAGCCGAAAGGACATGCCACACTCTGGTGGGATGGAGTGCAAGCAGAGAGAAGGAGAGCTTGTAAACAGCCAATCAAAAGCTGGACCAGAATGGTGGCAAAACTGAGAGGTAAGTTTTTGCCTAGTGACTACCAGCTTACATAGTTTAGACAAATGCAGAACCTGAGACAGAGATTGCTGACAGTGAAAGAATACACAGAAGAGTTTTACAAAGTGAGTATAAGAGCTGGACAATTCCAAAACACAGCAGAGAAGGTTGCTAGGTATGTGAATGGTCTCAAGTTGGAGATCCAAGATGAGATTGGTATTCTGTCTCCTAAGACAGTTGAAGAGGCTTATCAAATGGCCTTGAAAGCTGAAGAGAAACTCCTGAGAAAGCAGTGTGCCAAAGGAACAGGTACTTTCCAAGGAAAGGGAAGTCAGGGTGGTAGAGGAAGGTCTACAGCACCTAGAGATGGAGCTAGTAGCAGCTCACCTCAGAATGCATCCACAGAGGGTGATGCAAGGGGCAGAAGGGGTTCCTACAGAGGAAGAGGAGGCAGAGGCAGAGGAAGAGAAGTGAGGTGTTACAGATGTCACGTGGTGGGACATAAACACTATGAATGCCCAGAGAATGTGGGCACAGGCCAGAGAAATGCAATTGTTGCTCAGGCTGGAGAAGAGGCAACAAGGCTGTCTGAAACTGAAGAGGCAATTCTGCCAGAGAAGGGAGAATCTTTGGTGGTCAATAAGGTCCTATTGAAGCAAGCAAAAGAAGTTGCTGAACCAGCTCAGAGGAAGACTTTGTTCAGGATTGTATGCAAGGTCCAAGGGAAATGCTGTCAGTTGATCATTGATAGTGGCAGCACAGACAATTTGGTCTCTACAGAGGTGATAGAGAAGCTAAAGCTGAAGACAAGGGAGCATCCAACTCCCTACAAGGTGTCATGGCTTCATAAAGGGCACCAACTAATTGTGAAGGAGCAATGTGAGATAGAGTTATAGATGGGCAGCTATAAAGACAAAGTTATGTGTGATGTGATGCCTATGGATATACTGCCTTAATATTCTAATTAGCACCGCTAATTGGAATATTTGATTTTTGTATAGTTTTGCCGCCTATAGCTAATTAATAAATAAAAGTGAGAAAGAGGGGTCAACTCACTTTAATAAAATAAAGTACTTCCTAGTAGGAGCAACGTTGTGACTTAAAGAGAAGCCTTGGGGGTCTACACCACGTATGAGGGAGGCCTCACGTAGGCTCTAGAAGCAACTACGCAGGCTTAGGAGGAGCACGTGGAGAGAGGGGACCACGTTAGGGTTTTGAGGGGAGCTAGCACTATAAAAGGTGGGAGAGCCATTCCATTTGGCATTATTGATATGTTGATGATATTTTGAGCTAGACTTCTGTCTACTTGAGCACGCTGGCTGTTTAGTCGGTCTGCAGCACTGTTTAGTGCGACTGAGTGTCTCCGGTCGGAGATCTCGCCCTTGGCCCCGGGGGACTTCGAGTGCCTGCTCGGGCAAGGTATTCCTTCAGTCTTTAGCAATTGATTTGCAGGTGATTTGGTTGGACGTTTGCAGAGGAGCTGAGCTTCATTGGTTGACTGCGTAGTCTTAGAGGGAGGACGCAGTTGGAGTTAGAGCAGCTCAGTTGTGGGGATTTTCGTGGGAGATTCAGTGTATTTCAGCTTGGAGGGTTAGTCTCTTTCAGTTGGAGAGTTTGCAGAGGGATTTGTGGCTCTTTCACAGCATTCTTCTTTTGGCATCTGCGCTGGGCCTGGAGGGACAACGTTTTCCTTGAGGAGGGCTTCTGGGGTGTTTTTCGGAGGTGGTCCATTTGCTTCATGGTTTCTAGGTTTTGTCCGGAGCAGAGAGTACAGGCGGTCTACCGATTTTCAACTCATTCCGGTGAGGGGATCAGCCCCTAGTTCCAGTTCATTGCAGCAGCAGCATTTTACGACAGATTCTTCCAGCAGCTGGGACGCAGTCTCTATAGCAGCCATTTCCTGTTCTGAGAGGGTTCTTCACTTGCCTTGTGCAAGGATAGGTGCACTTATTCTGATTATCTATTGTACCCATATATATTCTCAGACTAATAAAATGGCTTAGCATTTCTGGTATTTTATGTGTACTTGCTCCATATTCTATTTCCGGCATTTTTCCTATATAGTTGTATGCTTGTATTGTTGTGTATTGCTATCTATTTCCTATTGGGGATATTACAATGTACGTCACATCTTTGTGGGCAGACAGCAGCGTTATGACAGATCAGCAGTACATGATGGTAAGAAGAACACTTACAAGTTCTTCAAGGATGGAGTACATCACACATTGATGCCTATGGAGGAAGGAGAACCATCAAGCAGAATGGCTGATCCAAAGACTTTGTTGCTGAGTGGGAAAGAGTATCTACAGCAGATTGAAGAAGAAGAGGTAAATTTTGCTTTAGTCTGCAAACCTAAAGTAGTGCTTACTTCTACAAAGATTTTTGATTTGCCAATTGAAATCCAAGAGATGCTGGACAATTATTGTGATATTGTTGTGGATGATTTGCCTGATGAATTGCCACCTGTGATAAAAATCAGCCATCAAATAGATTTTATTCTAGGATCAAATTTGCAAAATAAAGCAGCCTACAGAATGACTCCCACAGAGAATGAGGAAATCAAGAAGCAAGTGCAGGAGCTGGTTGACAAGGGTTTGATCAGAGAAAGCTTGAGTCCATGTGCAATACCAGCAGTGTTGAGCCCAAAGAAGGATGGAGGCTGGAGAATGTGTATTGATTCCAGAGCAATCAACAAGATAACAATCAGGTATAGATTCCCTTTGCCTAGAGTTGAAGATTTAATGGACTGTTTGAGTGGTGCAAAATATTTTTCAAAACTGGATTTGAAAAGTGGATACCATCAAATTAGAATAAAGGAGGGTGATGAATGGAAAACTGCCTTTAAAACAAATGAAGGGTTGTATGAGTGGTTGGTAATGCCTTTTGGATTATCCAATGCACCTAGTACTTTTATGACGCTCATGAAGAAGTGTTAAAAGAATTTATTGGTAAATTTGTGATAGTGTATCTGGATGACATATTAGTTTTTAGCAAAACAAAGGAAGAACACTTAAGGCATCTAAATTATGTCTTGAAGAAGTTACATCAAGAGAAGCTGCTGATAAATTTGAAGAAGTGTTTATTCATGAAGGAAGAGTTGGTGTATTTGGGTTTTGTTGTTTCTACTGAAGGACTGAAGATGAATCCAGAAAAGATCAAGTCAATTGTGGAGTGGCCTTCACCAAGAAATGTTTTTGAGGTAAGAAGTTTACATGGACTTGCCAGTTTTTATAGAAAATTCATAAGAAATTTCAGCAAGATTAATGCATCCATCATTGAAACAATAAAGAAGGACAAACAGCCATTCAAATGGACTGCTGAAGTAGAAAGGAATTTTAAACTTTTGAAACAGAAAATAACTGAGAAGCCTGTTCTGGTTCTGCCTGATTTTAACAAACCATTTAAAGTGACGTGTGATGCCAGCGGAGAAGCTATCGGAGCTGTGTTGAGTCAAGATGATAGGCTTGTAGCATACTTCAGTGAGAAGATGAATGAGACAAGGAGAAAGTATTCCTCTTATGAAAAAGAATTTTATGCAATTGTGTAGGCATTGAAGAAGTGGAGGCATTATTTAATGTATAAGGAGTTTGTGCTATATACAGATAACCATGCTTTACAGTATATTACGCAGCAGCCTAAGCTGAAGCATAAACATGCCCAATGGGTTGAAGATCTCCAAAGTTTTAATTTTTTTTTGAAGCATATAAGTGGCTAAGCAAATAAAGTAGCTGATGCTTTGAGTAGGAGAAACATGCTTGTTCAAGAAAACCAGTTTGAAGTTGTAGGATTTGATTTTATTAAAGAACTTTATAAAACAAATTTGGATTTTAAAGAAGCATTTGAAGCATGTTGTAACCCTGTTTTGACAGATAGAAGCCAGTGGTTGGATTATTTCTTGCAGGAAGACTTATTGTTCAGAAGAAACCAATTGTGTGTACCAAAATGTTCCATGAGAGAGAATTACATCAAAGAGAAGCATAGTGGTGGACTTGTTGGACACTTTGGTACTGATAAGACTTATGAGCAGCTGAGCCATTTTTATTATTGGCCAAGGATGAGAACAGAAGTGGAAAAGTTTGTGAAGAATTGCAAAATCTGTCAATATGCAAAAGGGAGAAGCCAGAACGCAGGATTGTACATTCCATTTCCTATTCCAGATAGGCCTTTGGATATGGTGAGTATGGATTTTGTTCTAGGATTGCCCAAGACTCAGAGGGGGAATGATGCAATCTTTGTTGTACATGACAGATTTTCCAAGATGGCACATTTTATTCCATGTTATAAGACCAGTGATGTTACTCATGTTGCTAACTTGTTTTTCAAAGAAGTTGTTATACTGCATGGGTTGCCCAAGAGTATTGTTTCAGATAGAGATACCAGGTTTGTGGGCCATTTTTGGAGGACATTGTGGAAGAAACTTGGTATTAAACTGAGTTTCAGCTCAGCCTATCATCCTCAGACTGATGGACAAACTGAGGTAGTAAATAGAAGTCTGGGAAATCTTTTGAGAAGTCTTGCAGGAGAGCATCCCAAACAGTGGGACCATATTTTGCCACAGGCAGAATATGCATACAATGATTCACCAAACAGAAGTACAGGATAGATCCCATTCCATATTGTTTATGGAATGCACCCCAGAGGAATATCTGAGTTAAGAAATTTGGGAAAGGCAGAGTTGAGGAGTGCTGATGGAGAAGAATTTGCTACAGAGATCCAAGCAATACATGAGCAGGTAAAACAGCAGCTACAAGGCAGCAGCATCAAATACAAGGAAAGAGCAGATTTGCGCAGAAGAGAAGTCAAATTTGAGGTTGGAGATCTGGTTTTGGCACACTTGAGGAAGGAAAGATTCCCAAAGAAGCAGTATAACAAATTGAAGTTCAAAAAGATTGGACCATGCAAGATACTGAGAAAATTTTCTGCTAATGCTTATGAGATTGAATTGCCTCCTGATGTTGGAATATCTCCCATATTTAATGTTGCAGACTTGTACAGGCATGAAGATGGTGGCACAGATGAAGGACCAGCAGACAAAGAACAGATAGAGTGGGTGAAACAGTTACCTCCAGCACAGCCATTGCAGCCAGAGAAGATATTGGACAAGAGAGTGTTCAAGAAGACTAGAAGACAAGAGTATTTCCAGTATTTGATCACGTGGAAGGACCAGCCAGATGAAGATGCCACTTGGATGACTGAAGTGATGTTGCAAAAGATAGGCAATTCTGTGAAAGAGCTCATGGACAGGAGTCCATGAAGAAAATTGCCCTCAGGAGTCTGATGCAGGAGTATTGGACACTAGCCAGCAATGTAGGAGGATTGTCCACATGTTGTGGCTAGAAGAGTTCTAAATTGTTCAGAGCTGTACCAGCAAGGTGTCAACACCTTAGCTGTAATATCCCTGTTTAGGGCAGCCTCCCTGTTGAGGGTCCGATGGGCCTTGACATGCTGCTGGGGTCTACGTAATTGGGGGACTGCACGAGGGTCCCCGTCTCGAGATGCTCTGGTGGGCCTTAAGACCCCACCCTTAACACCCTGGGATGCCGCCCTCACTAACAGTTCGAGCTTTTGGTGTAGTGGTTGGGCCTTTGTGGTATCAGAGCCGAGGTCTCGAGGTCGAGACTCGCAGAGCGTGGTGGGCTGTAATATCCCTGTTTAGGGCAGCCTCCCTATTGAGGGTCCGATGGGCCTTGACATGCTACCGAGGTCTGCATAATTGGGGGACTGCGTGAGGGTCCCCGTCCCGAGATGCTCTGGTGGGCCTTAAGACCCCACCCTTAACACCCTAGGATGCCGCCCTCACTAACAGTTCGAGATTTTGGTGTAGTGGTTGGGCCTCTAATACCACTGTAATATCCCGGATGGGATATTTTTACTAAAAATGCAGATAAATAAATAAACTCCACAAAATGCCGCAAAATCAACATTTACTTACAGAAGATTGCCATGTAAAATTAAACAGATAAAATACTGCAATCTAATACCACATAGAACTGGAATAAACTCAGCTTTATTATAAATAACAAAAGGGGTTTACATATAGATCTGACCCAGAAAGAGCTGAGATAGGAAACTGGCCACCAAGATAAGCTGTTGAACGGCGCTGGCCACAAACTGACTGTTGCACTCTCCCTCCGGCAACAGCTGACACTAAACCCACTGAAAATGATGAAGCCCGAGTTGAAGATCTGAATGATCCTCACACCAAACTCTGAAGCTCTGTGAAACTCCTAAGTGAAGTCTCCTCAAGAGTATTGGGTTTCTGTCCAACACTCACAAATCACCCGAGGGTTTCTGTCCTGGGGCTACGGCTGAAGTAGAGAACCACGTCCTCAAACCTCTCATACACAAGCAAATGATCTACTCCAAAGATATCTCCCAATGGCCTCCTCCCTTTCTTTTATAGATCTCTTGGAGTCTTCTAGAGCATTATTTTATTATTATTTTATTCATGGTGCACTTTTCCCTTTTATTAAAATATTCCTTTTTAATGCAGAAAAGGGTAAATTAGCTACCACGCCTCCTCCGGTCACTGAAATCTATGTCTAACTGTCCCATCGTGTAGGTCTCCTCGTCCCGGTTCCAATGAGCTATTACACTAAGGTGTTCCATCGTGTATTCCTCCCGGAATGCCACCTTGAGCATAATCAGCTGAGTTAAGCCCATCAATAACTCAAAATTCCGAAAGTTATTGAAATGCATCGGAACGAAAGCCAAACTACTCGGATGATGGAGTATATCAAGCGAATGCCTCCGGATACCATGAAAACTCCTCAAAACTCCTCCGAAAAGCTCCTGAGCCCACTGATAGCACCAATCTGTACATGTGACCTATCTGCTAAGATTTTCCATGAAAATCTTGCCCTCCTAGCACCGGACTGCGCTAGCCTTCTAGGGATTCGATCTGCTGCCTACATAGCTCTTCGAGCTCCCTCTTCAACTCTACTTCTGAGCTCTTCTCTGCTTCAATTGCGCTCTGATACCATGTGAAAATTCCTAAATATGGAATCCTATTGCAGCAACTGGAAAATATTCACCTAATTGTTAATCTTTACTTAACAATTTATTTGCAGTTATCTACGACAAACACTGAATACATCACACTACAACCTACACAAATATAAAAATGATGCAGAAACAAAATATGGTAGAGGAAAGAAATAAACACACAATCGACACCATTATTTTTGGACAAATGTCCCTAGAAAAACCGAATGCAAGAAAACTGGTGCAACCACTGATACAAGTCTATGACTGTCGAAATTGACAAGTCATACAGAGGAAAAACTGACAAATAAATCTCGTGAGAAAATCTCACTCTACCATGAGAATCCGCCACTCACCTCAGCTCGAGATGAGCTTTTCTGTGTTGCCTCTGCAGAGTGACTGCATCACTCTACACAGTCTCTGCATCACAACTCGATGTAGCCTTCCCTCTTGCTGTTGGATCTTTTGTTGACTGGAAACGAGGCTCTACTAGCCTCTGGAAGCTCCTTTTGGCTTCTGGCACTGACCCTTGACTGTTTCCTCAACAAAATTTCAAACTCCCTCTGAAGCTCTACGCTGCCTCTCCGTGGCACTGTGTAGTCTCTTTGTGGCTTTTACTGCCTCCTCTGCATTTCACTCTCTGCATCAGGAAAATCTTCCATTGAACAACTATACCTGCCCATCACTGCAATAAATCACCTCGATCACTCTCCAGCAACTATTGCGCTTCTCTCTTCAGAATTCGATATCTTGATTCCTCACCCAATTTGTTTTCCAAATGCCCATCAAGGTCCTTCTTATAATCTTCTCATTGAACAATCAACGACCTAGATGAGATCCTAATCAATGGCTCAAATCATCTTGACTCGATCTCTGTCTTTTTCTAGAAGATTCATACCCAGTTTAATTAATACCCTTTAATTATTTTAATTTTCTAAGTTTAGAAGTAGGCATCCATTAAAAATAATTAATTATTTTAATTAAACTGTCTCCAGGTGAAATTTCCCAAAACGATATCTAGGTCTTGGAGAATGCATATGTCCTAGCCTCCCTGCAAATTCTTGACGCTAGAGCACATTTGATGCTACGTAAAAAAACAACAGAGAGAGGGGGAATTTGTTCCCATGTGGTTTTCCCTCTTTCCTCTTCTTGCAGTTGTTCTATGTTACTTAGATGCATTGTAAAATGGGTACCTTACATGGCTTCTTGTCGGAACCCATTCATTTTGGTCTATTTAGTAGTGTTTCGGGGGGTATTGGAGATAAAATACACTTAATTTCACTTCACTTAACTAGGTCTCTCTCCACTTGCATTAGATAATTAACTGATGACTGCACGGCTAGTTAACTAGGACTATCTCCACTAGCATGAGATAGTTAACCGATGACTGCCATTCATTTGTTCTATATCTAGTAATGTTTCAGGGGGTATTGGAGATAAAATACACTTAATTTCACTTCACTTAACTAGGTCTCTCTCCACTTTCATTAGATAATTAACTGATGACTGCAAGGCCAGTTAACTAAGACTATCTCCACTAGCATGAGATAGTTAACTGATGACTGCATCGACAGTTAACTAGGACTAGGTGTCAATTTTCTTTAGTGCATTTTCACATCTCTTTAGATTCACTAATAGACTCACTGCTATATTAGTTCATCCATGCAGAATAGATTTCATTGAATCGTATTCTCTCATAATTTTTTTTCTATGCATAAATGGAATTCATTAATTTTTTTTCTCTACCAATTTTCTTTCTTCTTTCCTTGCAATTTTTGTTCATTGTTTTCTAGGTAGATCAAACCTGTGCAGGTTTAGCTACAACTTCGCATCAGTTTTCCTATTAAAGCTCGCTCATGCCAAAGAATGGCTTTTTACTTTGGTTATGAAAACAAAATGTCTAGTTTGGGAATGGCTTCCACCTTTCTCCCAAACCTTGTCTTCATTTTATGCTTCACATCAAGTGGCTTTGAGGATCCAATTAGAGAAATCAGTGTCTCCTCCACAAAAATAGAAGAAGGGCTATCTATAGTGAATATACCAAGGGAATCCATCTTGGCCTCAGGTTCTTCGAGGCACTCCAAAAATTAGGATGGCTTTGACTCTACCAAGGTGACAATTATTGCAAGCTACGGATAGGGTAAACCCATAAAGGGAGGGCCTTGCACTACTCTGAAACTTCACACTATTTTTCTTTTTATTGAATATAATGGTTATGGAAAAATCATTATATTATTACGGTAGAACATGGTACATTTTTTCCCTTGAAAAAAATTGCAAGTTCATATTTCAGTATGAAAAAATAGTTATATTTTAAAAGAGAAAAAGAATTCTCTATTTACTATCTCTAGCACAGAGCTAGAGATAAACCTCATAACCAAGCTAACATCAGAAAATAATAAAGTCCATTAGCATATACTGCGCTTACAACAACATGGTAATATAAGACTATATATTCTACAGTCCTCAACGCATTCTACAACCAATGCATTGTCTCTCACTCTCTTGCCTATGTCAAGTCACTGTACTTCAATTTTCATCTTTTCTACTTGTATGTTCTGGTCTAATACCCCTACATCTAAAAAGTTTTCAATTCTTGGAAATTTATTTCAATTAAAAATGATTTTCATCATAGTAATAAGAATAGATTCAAAGTCAATATCAGTTGCATTTAACAAATTCCTCCATATACTTTAACATAGAAGGCATTATTCATTTGTCAATCTAGTACTTGGAGATTTTATATGTCAAAAATTAAATGTAATACACGACAAATGGAAAATATCCACCTTGCAAGATTGAACGCAAGATTGAACTTCAACTACAACTGAATCGTGCCCCACTGCTTTAAAAGAAAAAACACCATTACTAAATAGAGCATACTCCTAGTAATCACTTTTATCACCAAAAAACAATATAGTTCTTACAGAAATCAACTCTTGAGAGGAGCAATGTATGTTTTTCCCTTGTTTAAGGACCTGTAAATGACACCGATAATTAGATTCAATATGCAATAATGATACTTCAAAGAATTAAATATTTTTACTTTGAAGTGAAAACAGGATAAGTTCCCGATGATGACCTGAATAAATATCTCAGGTAAACCTCCCTCGGGTAAATCCTTCTCTGGTATGTTGATATAGAAACCTTGCCTATTGTTAAAGGGCATCTTCAAGTTTGGCAGTTCCATATCCTCACGATATTTCTTTGCAAGAGCATGTATTGCTGAACGTCTATTACAAAATCAATTTTCCTTGCCCATTGAAATGTGGACAAAATGAATGACAGTGGAACTTGTTGAATGAGAGAAATAAGAATGAACCTTCAGTTGTATCACAGAATGATTTTCTTGCAACATCAAGAAATCCATCTATTCCGGACTTGACAGCAAAACAGTGTTGGGTGCGAACAACAAAGGGGGCCCTTGCATGCAGAATATCTTCATCAATAACCTCTTCGATCCTGCAATGAAATCATGATCAAGAATATTTTAATATTGCTCAGTCAGGAAGTCTTGCCAACAAAAGTCCTTGTACTAACATTGACAACACATTCCCTACTCAATACAAACTATTCAACATTGAGCGCTCCCTACTAAAATCCTCTTACAAACTATTCAAAGTTCAAACATTTCAAAATTTCAGTTAAGGCCTCACCCAAAGAGTGTCTTCACTCAATCATATAAAATCTAAAACCAAGTTCTGGAGATCAGTTAAACACTATCCTAACATCATGACTGTTATTAGAGTATCAAGACATATACTGTTTGCAATAAGTTACTATTGTAAATGATTATCAGTTATGAAGGAAAGGAAAATTACAAAGCATTTGGCATGGAGAACATCTAACCCAAATAAAAAGAGTTTTACTCAATCAAAAATCGGTTTGTAATAAATGACACTCAACAAGGAAGCACTTACTATATATGCAAATACCATATTTTAATGTCTTTGTTACCAAGTTACAATACTTTTGGAAAAGAAAATTGATTCTTACATCATTGTTACCCACTCATGTGGATAATCCCAATGAATCTTTTTTTCTCTTATTGTTTCAGCTTGGCGGCCATCAACCCTATGATCATTGATGATCCACAAATAGCTAGCTTCAGATGATTCTCATCTGTGCTCCAATCAATGCTTTATTTCATTTATCCTACTCATCTGATGAAATTGGGTCATCTATTATAAAGTACATTAACCATTTTTGTGTTCAAGTGCTTTCATTTGATGTTTAAAGGCATTCAAGTATGGATCATAGGTTGACCGTTGAATTGGATAATAGAACGCTTTTGGTTGTACTCTTGCTCCCATGCTTCACCATGGTGGTTATCCCTTTCCCCTAGTCCCATGTAACCTTCCTTAAGGCCTTTCTTTCACTATCTAGGAGGGGTACAAATAGGAGGCTCTAATTTATGTTGTGTGTTAATGGGAGTTCATACTTAACACGTTCCATCTCTCCCTTGTATCCACATCCTGTTTTCGGGTTCATTGCTATCTTTCAATAGCATTAGTTACCCGTTTTCCTCATCCTTGATTAATGGTTGTAATATTCTAACTAGAGAAATACAGTGAAATATCAAAACATGAACTAGCTACAACAAACAAACAAATATATATTCTGAAAACTCCATAAGAACAACAAATTTATAACATTGTTGAGTAGAAACAATAGAGTTGAGCCATTTTATTGAATATCCAAAGAGAAGTTGGGTACAAAATATAGTGGAATGAGTGCACCTGGGCTTGCTAAAGCAAGCATGAAAAACCCAGGTGAGAATGAAGAAAACTCTATGTTAAATTCGAATTTGATATGTGGAGCTCCATTGCCAAGTGTAAAAATCGAATTCTGGCAAGTGGACATCATTTTCTTCTTCCCTTATGTGCTAAATTTAAATTTTATGATGGAATGAAAAGTGTATATGGGTGGTAACCCATGTGGAGACAATTTCCCACAAAAATCTCCACCAAATATTCTTCCAAATTCTCCCAAATACGCACTAACTTCACAAATTCGAATTTCCAAGTAAGCAGCGCTCATTTAGAGCCAAAAATTCAATTTTATTTGAGCACATGTCATTTCCTTGATTTTAGGAGTCCACATCACCTTAGTACTTCACTTTAACTCCTCCATAATTTTCCACCTCATTTCCACCTCATTTAGCATGTGTGGATATTTATTTTTCTCCATTTCTTTAATTTCTCGCTTAATTAATTGCCAGATTTCCTACTAAACTTAGGAAAAGTGAGTTTTGAGAGTTCAAAACTCATTTTTAACCCCTCAAAGTGTGTCATAGTAGAAAGTTGAGGGTGAGAGGTGTAATTTTGATTACTCATACCCCATACAACTTCTGTAGGAAACACTTATTACAATTCAATTACAATTTTTATTGCAATTTTCAACTTGCAGGAAATCTAAAAAATTAAAAAATCACTATCTAGACCTAACCAAATTCCACGAAATTTTTTCTGTGATCTAGTATGGTAATATACATTGACTGTAGACACTAGGACTCACCCAGGGCCTCACCATTAAGCCGTACTCCGGATTTGGGGTAAATTTGGAGGAAAAAACTCAATTAATTATTAAGTCCTGGTAGGGAGTGTTGACCACTGGAGTGGCACCTGAGGATAATGAGAAGACTCCATGCCAAGGGATGAACCAAAAGACATTTGTACCATCAGATATCATAAGTTCAACAGAGTTTTTAAACTCACTTCTTATCATTTTCTTCTTTAGTCCTCAAATTCCGCAGCCCTACGGGGATATTGTATAAATGTCACTAGCATGATGAATAAAGCCATGTAACAGGCCTAGGATGTTGGGACTCGATCAGCAAGAGAGTACACCTTGGAGTGATTTTTTTCCTTGGTTAATTATTCCTGCTTTTTAGCGGCGAATAATTTTCTAGGTTTTTCCACTCATTGCATTACCCCAAAGCCGAGGTGACAGCTTGAACATTGAGCCCCTAACGCATCTTAGTGTATAGAGTCAATGTATATTACCATGCTAGGTCGTCTCTGAAATTTCGCGGAATTTGACTAGGTCTAAGTAGGATTTTTTAATAATTAAAAATTTCCTGCAAAATGAAATTTTTTAATTAATTTCTATGTAATGATGTAAATAAGTGGCCTTAGGAAATGTCTGGGGCGTGTGACTACTCGAAAATCATCCTCAGAGACCCAGCATTATCCGAGGACCCACTTTGAGGGTCAAAAAACGACTTATGGTCGCTCAAAAGCTGACTTTCCTAATGTCAGTGGAAAAAAATGAGAAAAAATTTAATAATTGGAAAAATTTAGAAAAATTTCCGAAGTCAAAATAAGTCAAATTTTGACATGGCAGATTGAGAGTAAGTCAAAGGTGATGTGGCAAGCATGTGGGGCCCACCATAGGGTACAACTCAAGTCAGAGTCAAAGTTCCAAATGGCAAGTCAAATGGAAGTCATAAAAGTCACATAATGCCTAAAGTTCAATGATTTAATTTAATTCAACATATCAGAAATATGAGGTACATTTGAAAAGTTTAAAGGGGGGCAAAATGTGTGACATGGCATCCACTTCATCACCATGAGATAGTGTGCCAAGTCAAACATAACTTAGCAAGGCAACATTGAGATATTACGTATGGTGAAAGGTTGGATCAATGATTTAATACATTGTGATGGATATTAAAGTTGGAACTTTAATAAAATAAGTGGGGAATGGCCCCACTCACATTCCTTGTCTACGCATAAGGCATTCAAAGGGAGATACTCATATGCCAAATAAGAATTTCACGCACATGCCAATCAAATTACAAGTTGGCCCACTCAAAAATTCACGCAGCAAAGGAAAATCAGCATTTGATTTTAAATTTATTTAATGAGATTTGACTTCAGGGAATCGTGGAGAATGTCTCCATCAATGTAGAGATCCCTTACCACTTGTATGTTGCCCCTTCAACAGCAGTTTTCCCTCTACGCTGGCAGCCACACACAGATATATGCACAATAGATTTTCCTCTATGACGGCAGCTCCTACACCCAGTTTCTTGGCAGCATTGGGTTCAAATTAATAGAGGTGGCAGCCAGGGATATCTACGTTGATCTGTGGAGATGACACACACAGTTAGTCACAGGAAAAATGCACATTTAAGTGAAGATACCTACAGCAGTTTGACAACCACTTGAAAGTTCGTTTTTGCTTTGAGGTCTTCTCCAGTTTTGTATAAATTGAGCCTCGGGCTCTCATTGTAATCATTGGATACGAGCTATTGTGCTTGCAGAAGCACTGCTACTTTGTACACTTTTCAAGAATATCAATAAAAAGACTTTGGGGGTCCATTCATGGGTGTTATTCCTTTGGAGCATGGTGCATTTGGAGCTATTGGTATAATATTTTCTATGCTTTGAGTTATTTCATTTTCCATGTATTCTTGTGAATTTGCTAGTGCACAGCTATCTTGTATTAGCATTTGATTTGAAAGTAGGCTTTAGAGGTTGAAAGTTCTAGTTTATTTTCAAATAGATTTCTAGAAGTTTCAATTCATTGTTTGCTTATCTAAATCTACATGGACTAATGTGTGACTTGAGTATTGTAGAAGAATTCTTTTTGGATCAAGCGTGAGGGGAAGTTTTTGGGAGACCAACCCACTCTTGAAGCACCTTCAAAGGAACTCTCATTTGTTATTTGGATTTTCATAGTTTATCTTACGAAAAAGTGTCTTGCAGAGATTCGTTTGGACATAGTTTGTATGCATGCAATCATTTAAAAATATTTTACTTTAAACTGTTCTTCACTGGATCATATTTTTCTATTTAAAGAGCTTAAGCATGACTAAACAAAGAGGAGAGTTTACTCATCCTCTTTGGCTTAGCCCTTCGTAGATTATTGTGCAATATATTGTAATTTTCTTTGTCTAACACTTGGTTGGTTTTTTGTAGTCTTCTTTTTCTAACTTGTTTTCTTGTAGCAACTTGTGAGATTCACCTTCAAGAAACTACTAACAAATTGTTGCAGGACCTTTGAGCACTAATGTCAAACGAGGAGGACTCTCTCTTTTTCCTTTGGTCGTGGGAACTTAAGGAGCTTCCTTGAGGAAGGCTAAGTTCCTTTTGTGGCTTCTTCCCTCTCTCTTGGCCGTGAGCATTGAGGAAGCTTAGCCTCTCTTCTTCACTTATAAAAATCTGATTTCTATTGAGCCTTTATATTGCAGAAATTTCTCATCAAGGATAAGTCTAAGACCTCAAGTTTCATTTGTAAAGGTTTTCCTTGAGCTTGTAGGAGGCTTCATAGTCTCTTACTTCTAACAACTAATAAAATTTCTGATTTTGGGAGCATGGGTTTTACCCATTGGCATCTCAATCTCTCGATTTTTGGAGAGGACTTGTAGTGTGATTTGTTGATCTCTTTAAATTGCATGCATCTCATTTAATTGGTCAATTAACACAGCCATGCATTTCATTCATTTCACTAACTATTCACTTTGATTTGCTATAAGTTTTAAGAGCATTTACTTTCATAGCAAATTCAGAGTTTTTTTATATGCAAGCATCTTTACTTGAGTTTATTTAGCTTGATATCATACTTCAAATTTGTTTATGCTTCACCATGGAGCACACTCTACAATATTAAGTTTAATGCATCAAGTAAAACTACATTTTATTTCATGACAAGCAAATATATTTCAAGTTGAAGTTGAATTTTCATTTTCATGTTAATTTACTTTTAGATCTTACATGCCCCAAGCATCACTAAAATTTACCTTCAACTTAAGTTGGTTGAATAGACGTTTTAGAGACCCTCTACCTCTATGGACTCCTCACTGTGAGATCCAAATATTTGGGTGAGGGTGAGGTCTGAGGATTAGAGTTCAATTGTAACCTTGCTTAAGAACTAATTAATAAAATAAACCAAGAGCACTATCTCATCACATTTACTTGCAAATTTCCCAAATTTTTTGCTATCTTGATGGTTTAAAGATTCACATGAAAATATTATCTCAATAAGCACTTTGGATGCAGGCATTTTAATTCCTTAAATTTTGCAACAAGTTTAATTCTATGGTACTTGGAAATTTGCTTACTTTTGCAACTTCATTGCATGTTGTCATTTTAATGATCATTATGCTTATGGATGATTGATATATCTTGTTTCACTGGCAAATACTCTTATTTGGTGTTGCAAATTTAATTGCATGTTGTTATCTTAGTCTAACATCTGAGTTTTCTATCATCTCATTTACATTCTCCAAAGTAGAACACTAATTGTTTCCTTTTGAGCAAGATAGTTTCTCATGCTTTGATTCATAAATCTATTTATCTTGAGAGCATTTCTGATATCTTGTGCTCACAGTCTTTTGTTTCCATTTCAGGATTACTGTGTTCTCATCTCTTTGAACATTTCTTTTACTTTTGAGCACATTATTTGTAAAGGCACTGGTTAAATGGTTTGTCATTATTTCAAAGTTGCTCATAAATGCTCATGAATCTGCAAAAGTAATCCAATTCCACACTAATATTCTCCTAGAAACTCAAATCTTTAACTTAGTTTTCCATTTAGGGACCACCCCCCATAGCTAACCTAGGATATAGCTTAAACGGAGAGAGTTGGGATTAGTGTGATAGCCCCTTCTCTGAGTTCCTTGCCACCAACCACACCTTGTGGGGTTAAAAGCTTTTCCCGCTAACTATAGGTAGGTTTAGGCGGCAAGTGATAACATTTTTGGCGCCGTTGCCGCGGACAAGTCTTCTTGTGACTGGGAAAACGACTAACTTTTAGTTTTGGAATATTTGAATTTAAGATTTAGATTCTTGCTAAGTGGCGACTCCACTCAATCCTAATTTTGCAAGAGTCTCTACCATGAGAAATTCAAGTGGTCTACTTAGCCCCTCTCCTGATCCTGAAATGGTTTTTAGAGAGAGGTTAAATAGGCTTTCTCATAGTAGTGCTCTTGCTAGTCTTTGTAATATTCCTAATTTGCGACAGCAAATTGGAATATTCTATTTTGTTTAGTTTGCCGCCTATGGTTTATAAATAAATAAAAAGTGAGCAAAGAGGGTCTAAACTCACTTAAATGAAATAAGACATCTGGAACGTCTAACCTGTCACGTTAGATTTCTGGGCAGCTAAATAATCAGACAATTTCTGAATATTTGATTGTTTCTCAATATAAGAGATATAAATATTTATTAATATATGATGATTGATGATTACAAGGCTGAGGCGGTGCTCCTTTAAATAGGAGTTGACTGGCCACGCCCATTTAGAGAGACACGTCCTTTGGAGAATGATGCCTCTTCATTTCATTTAATTAATTATTTAACTAATAATTATATTCATAATTAAATTAATAAAACAAGAACTTATTCTAATTAGTTATGAACTAAGATTCATAACATTGCCTTCCCCTTAAGATGCTTTGTCCTCAAAGCATAGGTAAACTTGGGTGTTGTCGAATGAAACGTTCTGACTCCCAGGATGAATCTTCCTCAGGTAGCCTTTTCCATTTAATGAGGTATTCCTTTATTGTCTTTGACCGCAAAACCTTTTCTCGTGTAGCAAGTATGCCCTCTGGTTCTAGGATTATTCTTCCTTCTTCATCAGTCTCTGGTATTTCTGTTTGGGCTATCTGGTTCTGCCCTAGTACTTTTTTGAGATTTGATACATGAAAAGTACTATGGATTCGACACTTCTCGGGTAACTTTAATCCATAAGCTACTGGACTGATCTTCTTAACTATTTGATACGGCCCATAATATTTTGGAGACAGTTTGTTTTTTCCTTGTTGTTTTAACGACAACTGCTTGTAAGGTTGAAGCCTAACAAAAACCCAATCTCCTACTTCAAATTCTCTTTCAGTGCGATGTTGATCGGCTTGTTGTTTCATTCTATTACGTGCCAGGGTTATATTTTCTTTTAATAAATTGATGATTCTTTGGTTTTCTTCTAAGTGATTTTTTACGGCTGGAACTTTAGAATTAAGAAGTGCAAAATCCTTCCACTTTGGTGGTTCATAACCATAAAGAGCTTGGAAAGGTGTCATTTTTGCCGACATATGGTAGGTGGTATTATACCACCACTCCGCCAGATGTAGCCATTGGGTCCACCTACTTTGTTTGTCAGTGACAAAACAGCAAAGATACATTTCTAAACATTTATTTACCACTTCAGTCTGCCCATCTGTCTGGGGGTGATAGGCTGTACTCATGTTGAGGGATATTCCTACCTGGTGGCAGAATTCCTTCCAGAAATTTCCTTTGAACCTAGCATCACGATCACTGACTATGATCTTGGGAAACACATGTAATTTGTATATGTTTTTACAAAATGTCTCTACAATTTGCTTAGTTGTGTCAGTTTTCTTAATAGCCATAAAATGGGCATACTTTGTAAGCCTATCTACTACGACAAATATCTTATCCTTGCCGTCTGATACAGGTAATCCTTCTATAAAATCCATTGAGATCTCTTCCCATTTCTGATCTGGTATATGTAAGGGGTGTAATAGACCTGGTGTTGGAATGTTCTCACTTTTATTTCTTTGGCAAACATCACATTCAGCAACATATTTCTGGATCTCCTTGCTCATGCCCTTCCAATAGAATGACTGTCGAATGTTATAGTAAGTTTTATAGAATCCAACGTGTCCCGCAGCTGGTGAACTGTGTGATTCCCTTAAGATTTTTTACTTAAATTTAGATGCTGGTGTTAGATAAATTCTATTCTTATACCATAAGATGTCATTCTTCCATTCGAAATTGACATATTGACTAATATTCTTAATCATAGTGTCACATTCTTCATCCTTGGCATATTCAGCTCTTATTTCATCCAACCAATCTGGAACAACAACCATGGCGGCACATGTGGTGTGGTCGTCATCTTTACGTGAAAGAGCATCTGCGACGACATTTTCCTTCCCTTTTTTGTGTAATATTTCCAAATCGAATGCTGACAGCTTCTCCATCCATTTTTGTTGCTCTGTTGACAAAGTCTTTTGCTGAAGTAAGAATTGCAGACTATTGTGGTCAGTTCGAATTGAAAATTTACTTCCAAGCAAGTATTGGCGCCACTTAGTTAATGCATGTATGATGGCGAGCATTTCTTTTTGGTATGTTGATTTTAGCCCTTCTCGTTTATTCAATTTGCGACTTTCGAATGCTATAGGATGGTTATCCTGCATTAATACAGCTCCAATTCCGAAACCCGAAGCATCACATTCAACTACAAATGATTTGGAAAAATCGGGTGTTGCAAGTACCGGTGTGGTTGACATCACTTCTTTTAATTTCTCAAAAGACTTATCTGCTTGATTATCCCATTGAAACGCATTCTTTTTTAGTAAATTAGTCAGGGGTGTTGTCAATTGTGCGTAATTTTTTATAAACCTTCTATAATAACCGGTGAGACCTAGAAATCCTCTTAGCTTCGATATGTTCTTGGGTCTAGGCCATTCTCTGATTGCCTTAATTTTGTTGGGGTCTACTTTGACTCCCTCCCTAGATATAACATGTCCAAGGTATTCAACTTCCTTTTGCCCGAAGGTGCACTTTGACAACTTACCATAAAATTGATTCTTTTCTAACACCGATAGTACCGTCTCCAAATGTTTGAGATGTTCCTTCCATGTCTTGCTATAAACGAGGATGTCATCAAAAAAAACTAATACAAACTTCCGCAAATATGGGTGGAAGAGATCATTCATGGTAGCTTGGAAAGTCGTTGGTGCATTTGTAAGTCCAAATGGCATGACTTTGAACTCATAATGTCCTTCATGGGTTCGGAAAGCTGTTTTCTCGATGTCTTCTAGTCTTACCCGTATTTGGTAATAACCTGATCTTAAATCTAATTTTGAAAAATATTCTGCACCATGTAACTCATCCAACATCTCATCAATGAATGGAATTGGAAACTTATGTTTAATCGTGATTTTATTCAACCCTCTATAATCTATACATAGTCGAAAAGATCCATCTTTCTTCCTAACTAACACCACTGGAGCAGCATACGGGCTTCTACTCTTTGTTATGATCCCATGCTCCAACAAGTCTTGTATTAATCGTTCTATCTATGTTTTGTGATGATGTGGGTAACGATATGGTTTGACATTTACTGGTGTAGAGTCTGGTTTAGTCTCGATAATGTGTTCGATCTTCCTTTTAGGGGGTAACTCCATTGGTAAGTCTCAGAAAATTGTCTTGTATTTTTGGATTAAAGATGAAATTTCCATGGACTATGAGTCCCCTTCCATCGATAGTAACTCCAATTGTTGACATTGTGCCAAAAATGCTGGAGCTCCCTTGCGAATGAGTTTTTTCATTTGTTGAGCAGAGACAACTTGAGTAGGTGGGGCATTGAACCCCATTAACTTGTATCTTCTTCCATCCATTTTAAACTTAATAAATTGCTTTATGTGATTTGCTGAGTATGTACCTAATGTCCGCAACCATTCTACCCCTAAAACGACATCTACTCCCCCTAGGGGAACCGTATAAAAACTAGTTTCTGTCTCATATTCACTCAATTGTAACTTAACCTTATGGCACTTGCCTATTCCATCTATTCGTTTGCCATCTGCTACCATTACTTTTAAGTTTGCTACAGGATAAGCAAAAATGTTTAGTCTTTTTGCAACATTAACATCCACAAAGTTGTGTGTACTCCCAGAGTCTATTAGGACTATAACATTCTGCTTCTTAATGTGACCTTTAAGTTTTAATGTTTGTGGTTGAGCTATTCCTGTGATGGCTGCAAGCGAGATTCGTGGAATATCTTCATCTTGTTCTGGATTTGAGTTTTCACTTTCTTCATTGCTCTCCTTGTCAGTGCTATCTTCTTGTGAATCCCCATCTTGTTCTGCTTCACTTAGTTCATAACTAATTAGAATAAGTTCTTGTTTTATTAATTTAATTATGAATATAATTATTAGTTAAATAATTAATTAAATGAAATGAAGAGGCATCATTCTCCAAAGGACGTGTCTCTCTAAATGGGCGTGGCCAGTCAACTCCTATTTAAAGGAGCACCGCCTCAGCCTTGTAATCATCAATCATCATATATTAATAAATATTTATATCTCTTATATTGAGAAACAATCAAATATTCAGAAATTGTCTGATTATTTAGCTGCCCAGAAATCTAACGTGACAGGTTAGACGTTCCAGTGGTATCAGAGGTAGTTCGGTTCTCTGACAAAGAAGTTGCACAGAGGCAATCACTTCACTAGGAAGTTGCATCTGATTCCCTGTTGGCTCGATCCATTCAGACCAGCCGCATCCCAAACCTTATCGTCCCAATAATCTGTCCATATCCCACTACAACCATCGTTCCACTAGTTACCAACGACTGCATAATACCCGATTCGGTGCTGGTTGACGGTTGTTCGTTGCTGGTTGACGGTTCTTCCGCTGCAGAAATACATATTAACAGATTTCCACGCCACAGTGGTACCCACGGTGATGCAATACAGCGTTTAAATAAATACAGCGGTTAAATAACGACACAGTGATATCACGGTGGAACTATTCAGCGTTCTAAATATACATACGTCGTTTTAAAAAGGATACGATACAGCGTTGAATTATACGCTACGGCGTTTTTAAAAAAAAATTACGATACAGCGTTCTAAATATACATACAGCGTTTTAAAAAAGATACGCTACAGCGTTTAAAAAATACGATACAGCGATACGGCGTTACAGCAATACGGCGTTTGAATATCTGATACATCGTTTTAAAAAAAATACGATATAGAGTTTTAATTTATATAATATATAATTTTATATGTTTTATAATTTATATATATATAATTTATAAAAACTTATAAATTAATTTAATTTAATTTAATTTAAAAAAAAAAAAAAAAAAAAAAAAAAAAAAAAAAAATCGCTCCTAAGAAGAAGAAAAATAAAATGGCGAAGGACAATGACGATACAAAAAGGATAAATGACTGCGAAAGCAATATTGAAAAATTAATAAAACAAGAACTTATTCTAATTAGTTATGAACTAAGATTCATAACAACATCCACCTAGTAGCACAACGTTGTGACTTAAGTGGGAGTCAAGGGGGGACCCAACACCACGTGGAGGAAGGGGCCTATGTACACTCCAGAAGTTTCTCCAAGCTTCTATGCAGATAAGGATGAGAATGTGGATAAGGATGAGGATGTGGAGGAGAGAGAGAGGCTACATTGGGTTTTGGAGGGAAACCTACACTATAAAAGATGGAGGAGCCTCCTCATTTGGGGCATGCTTGGATTCTTGGATTATTGATTATTGAGTGAGACATTTGTCTTTCTTTGGCACGCTGGCTGTTTAGCCCGTCTGCTACACTGTTTAGTGCACCGAGTGTCTCCGTAAAGAGATCTCACCCTTAGCCCCGGGGGACTTCGAGTGCCTGCTCGGGCAAGGTTATTTTCTTAGCATCATCCTCCAGGACAGCATTATTGCTGCAGCAGCGTAATTCTGTGTTGTAGGGTGTTGCCGTGGTGATTTTATGACACCACCTCCTTCTCCTATTTTTCAGAGGGAGAGCCTTTCTTTCCTTTGGAGGATCAGATTGGGAGACATTGGAGCTTATTATCAGATCTTGGCATCAGGCCAAAGTGTTCTTCATGGTATACTGCGCAGTTCTTTCCCCAGATCTGCATTATTGCTGAAGGAGCAACATTCCAGGGTTTTTGGCATCATTTTGGAGCTAGATTTCTGATTGAGGGTGATCCTTGGATTGGCCAACCAATCCAAGTATATTTCTGATATGATACTGAAGTTTTGCTTCAGAAATTTTGAATCATTTTGCAGATCTGCTGCAGTAAAACTCAGATCTACTCCGGCATTTTCATGTATTGCTGAAATTCCCAAGGGGAAAGTAATAAAGAGCCCTTTGGGCATTTTGTCTCATTATAGATCTCTGTTTTCATGTATTTATCAATTGTAGATCTGTAACATAATAAATATAAGCTTCAGCCACCTGGAGAAAGCGCTGAAGGGTTTCTGGATTATTTTCTTGTCTTGCGGCACCTCTATCTTGAGGGGTTTTCTATATAAAACTGCTGTTTAACCTTTCTAAAAGCCTATGCATTGTACTCAAACTCATTCTATGATTATTCATAGTGCTTTACATCTCATACCTTTAGGAAATACGCTGCCCTTGCTTCAGTTAAATTCTGCATACTCAAAGTCTTGGGAAATCAGGGTTTCTATTGACTAGTCGAGAAGGAGGAACTGTTTAACTAAGCAAAACGCCTTTTTTTGAGCTGAAATTCGACATGGAAGTCTCTCTTAACCTATTCTAACATATTCCAGAACCTTGAGCCGTCATTTAACGCAAATTTTCTTATACACTCATTTTAGGGCCAAAATCCTCACTTTTCCCCACCTTTTTGCCCCTAAAAGTTGAGTAAAGGTTTCTGTTGTTATTTCTTTTGGTTGCTGAGCATTTTTAGACATATTATATGATAGCTGAAGCCATCATACCTGAAGAATGCGTTTTCCAAGCATGATCTGCTGAAAATTCCCTTCTGGGATATTACAGTCTTGGGCAAGAGGCTATTTCTGACATTCATTTGTTGTTTCAAGAACAAGTTGAGCCTAACATCATGAATGATCTTTTTTCTCCTTGTAACTTTACTAACATTAATGGCTATCCTCATAATATCCTTGACAAGGCTATTGAAAGGTTGCCTTCTTTTCAAGGTAACAATGCCACTAGCACTGCATCACATGTGAAGAACTTTAATGTCTGCATCTTTAAGTGGTGTAACGTTGCTAACTATTGTTAAATTCTACATATGTTCTATGCCATTTCAAATTAGGGCACACAATACTAAAGTAGATAGAACATAGTAATAGATCGATAGAATACAAGCCAAAACAGAGATAATAAATGGTGGCGTTACGGCGATCAGCAAGATGCTTCTACCAGCAAAGTCTCCAATAGGTCATTCAGCCAAGCGTGTCACACGTAACCCAGAACAACCCAAACAAAGAACAGTCCATATATATCATAGCTCCAATGCTATCCAGAGAGAGAGAATTCCTCCACAACAATGTGTGTCAAATGAACTCTAAGTCTCTCCAATATATAGGAATCTTTAGGAGTGTGTGACACGTCCTTTAAGACATTTAAGTCTATATTTTATTCTAGGCCGACCTAGCACATAAGTGGAATAAATTCAAAGTATATGTTCTGCTCATCCAATCAAGATGATCTTTAGATCAATCTTACACCTCTCCGAAAGAGGAATCCAATCAAAATATTGGGATCGTCATCTGAGCAGCACAAACCAGAGTTTGGACCTAGTTGTCCAACTTTAACACTCCCTCTCAACTAGGGAGAACTTCGTCCACAAGTGCAATCCAAACATCGTGCGTCATCCGGCCGTAACTTGCTTTGCTGGCCTCTTTATTTCAGAACAGACGTGGGTCAGTCACAAGGACATCATACCCGGCTGACACATTCAGCCCAGAGGTTCGAAACCTCTATAGAACTCACAAATAGTCTCACACCAACCCGAAGTTGGTTTACTTGACCCGAAGTCAGTTGGAGGTCCGAAACCTCACTAAACTTGATCCCAGATCAAGTAGTTGGACACATGTCATCCTACATAGAGAGTACGGTAATCTCTGATGCGTCCATCAGTCTTTGCTACTAGTCTCTAGCTTTTTCCACCTCATTGGCCAAATGAGAGGTACTTCCCATGAGTCCGGAACTCAAATGGGTAGGATGCATACGGGGCACAAATCATGAGAGGCGAACCAACTCAATCATCATGGTGGGGCCCAAGCACACCAACAAGGTTCGGCAAGCCTAGCCCTGTGGTTGCTTATAGCTCCGAGAAGCTATCCCCAAAGCCCCCCAGAGCTCCCAGAGCTCATCGTCCAACAAGACCCTCAGAATAGGGTCATTCCACGATTCCAAGATTCTCACGAAAGGTTAGGAACATGACCTTCCCCAAGGGCATAGTGAGAATATCCGCGACCTGCTCATCAGTTCCTATGATCGAGCCTTACGACGCCTCGCTGTACCATATCCCAGATAAAGTGGTACCAGCCATCAACATGCTTGGATCAATCGTGGAACCTGGGATTCTATGACAAATGAATCCCCCTCTGGTTATCACAAAGGATAACGGTGGCATCTAGCACATGCTCGAATAGCTCACTGAAGAGCTTTCACAACTAAGTGACTTCACAGTGGGTCATACATGCTGCAATGTATTCGACCTCAGTGGTGCTCAAGTCAACTGACTTTCGTTTCCTGCCCGAAGCAGATCTACTTTTGAAGTAGCATCCAGATGTGCTCTTACGATCCACCACACTGCCAGTGCAATCGACATCAGTATATCCATGGAGTGTCATACTCCTGGCAATGTATCTCAGCCCATGGTCTATCGTGCCTCAGAGATATCTCAAGAGTTTCTTGGCACCAACCCAATGAATGTTATGATCAACCATGTGTTGATTCAAAGTGTTCACTGCACAACATACGTCCGGATAGATGTTCCCTAAGAAAATCAAGGCCCCTACGAGTTGACGATACTCGGTAGGATTTGCTAGCACAAGCCCAGCAGCGCTGCCACTCAACTTCTTAAGGTTGAGCTCCATCGGTGTCGACACGAACTTACAGTCCACCATTCCAAATCTTTCTAGCAGCTTCACAATATATTTTCCTTGAGAAAGGAAAATCTTGCCAAGTCTGCGCGGACCTCGGACACAGAGCATCGGTCTAATCTGGACATCTTGAACTCAGAAGCGAGCTCCCTCTTATGCTGATGAATGAGAGGGTCAGCACCTGCCAAGAAGAGGTCGTCCACATACAGCACTAGAATGAGAAGCTTTTATCTATCAACCTTGAAGTAAAGGTTCGGATCAGCATTACTTACGAGTGAAGCCCAACTTCATCAGGTAGCTATCTATCCTTTCGTACCAAGCTCTGGGTGCTTTCATTAACCCATAGAGGGTTTTCTTCAACCTGCAGACATGGGTATCCCGATCCTGGACTTCAAACCCCAGAGGTTGCTCTACATACACCTCTTCCTTTATCACACCGTGCCAAAAAAAAACGGTCTTCTCATCCATCTGATGAAGATTCCGTCCTTGTGTAGCAACAAGGATAATAATAGATTATAGGTGCAATAATAATCAGTGCTTTCAAGCAACACATTTTCCCATCAAATCCATGCTTGATCTTATGACAACACCTTTGATCTGTGGTCTAGGAACCATATCCTAGACATCACCCTCACATCCTTGTAGACCTTGATGCTTTCCAGTTTCTTCAAATGTTCCAAGCTCATATCGTACTCATGGCAGCTAGATACTCCTGGTATTTATATGGCTTCTCGGTTTTCTTCCCCCTTTGAAGCCATATGTCTTTGAGCCACATAGAGGTCTGCTTTTCTCGTTCGGCAAATATGTTAGCTTGGGAGCACAAAAGTTTAATTCTCCCCTCTTGGGTAAAACCTCTTGTGAAGGGCCTCTGTATCAAGCAGGGGCATCCCAGACACCAACTTGGAAAGGGGGACTTAATCTTCCACAGTCAAAGCCATCCAACAGGCTTTAACGGTCTTCATTCAGAATTTAATAATGTCTTATCTAAAACAACGACATTTTACCATGCTACATTATGATGAATGCTATCTCATGTGAAAAAAAAAGGCTGTGGGTGTCTATCTATATCACTGTCCATGAGAGCCTTGAGTCCATCAACTTGCCTAAAACATAGAAGTCCTATTATTAGGGAGAGGTACGTTGTGGCTTCTCAGCTTGACCCTCATTGCGACCACAAAGACAAGGAACCCAAACATAGTTAACCCTGTAGAAACTTCATCTGACATCTCATCCAGCACTGCTTCTTATTTACAGATCTTATGTGGTACCTTTCGGTTCGCAGATCTAGCACAGTCATTAGTGCCATTGTTGTTCATACTTTATTTGATTTTTCCTCTTCAAGGTGACCTAAACATATTTGACCTCTTGGCCTCTCTGAATTCAGTGCACAGCTCCTAAACATGTGGTCTTAATAGTATGTCATCTTCTAAATGTCACTGAATTGCATCAGGACTAGAAAAGGTTGGTTCTTAGTGATCTGTCTTTCTTGAATTTTCCTCAGCCTCCTAGAGATTCGGGCCTTACTTCCATTCCTTCAAACTCAGTCTGTTATGATCTCTCTCTACTGTAGCTTCTCCTCATTAATACGGCCAGCTGTAGGAGAGTTATTATGGGCACCTTATAGCCCCACAAACTTCCACGCTGCCATGTTTAGAGGTGGTTAGGCCTGCGGCCTACCACAGATCTGATTGTAACTTAACAACCCCATGCTCCTCTCCACCTTGAGTTGTTATCGTCATCATAGAGATACTAACACAAATATCATGGGGAAACTGTCAAGGAATTGTCGCAATTCAGCCTGAATATAGTGTACTTCCTTGACATGAAACTCTGCATATTCACTTTTCTCTCAAGAACATTGCATACTGCTTTTGCCCATGTATCCTTCAGATTATAATGTATACTAAATGTTGTCAGATTAATGTCACTAGCAGAACAAACCTTGCAATTTAAGCACTTATGAATGAGATCCTGCACAAATTGCACAACAACATTCCTCCTCTCTTCTGAAGGGCGGTTTGGCGGAAAGTTAATTTCTGCTTCATCAAACAGCAATATCATCTCGAGACTTTACAATGCTTTCAATAATAACACAGTAGACTTACATGCCCAGATATTCAGTAATATTTATATATCATTCGGACAACCTATAATTTGGGTCGTTGATTCATCACGAGAAGACTATAAGAGCAGAGTTGAGGGTCATTTGGAAAGTACGTTGGGCACACTCTCAGTACCCGAAGGAAATCAATTCTGAAGTAAGAGAATTCGATTTCAGAAGGAAAGGCTGTAGAGGCTAGGTTGTAGAGACAGAAGGAGGAGGGAGAAGTCAGCAGAGACAGAAGAAGATTGAAGGAAGACGAAGAGGAGGCAGCGTTGGCCCTCCACACAGAGTGATGCAGTCCAGCGCAGTGACTGCGCATAGGGGCCACGCAGAGTGATGCAGAGGGAGGAGGATTGCCTACCACGTGTCGGGAATTTTCCAGAGTGCTCGGGAAATTCTTCTCAGGTGTATGCTAAATGATATGCTCTTCATATTATCTGTAAAAGAACTTACTGCTGAAGAATAATATAAACCCTCATATGATGCACCAGTTTTCCCGCATTGGGTTTTTCCAGGGACAATTGTCCAAAAATAATTGTGTTCGTGTAGTTGTTTCTATTGTGTTATATGTGTTCTATTTGTTCTTCTGCTTTTGATTAAAGTGAATGTTGCAGTTGTATTTATTTCAAAATTCACTAAAGCATCTGTAAATAACTTATCATAAATAAGTAGGCGAAATAAATCAATCACTACAATAGTATTTTCAGATTGAAAATTAAACAATATCAAAGTTACTCATTTCGTTTACCATTGCTCTGATCCCATGTTGATTTTCTTAGTGCAATTAGGGTTAGCACAAAAATTCTAAAATTAAGATAATTGTTTTTTATGTAGATCTTCTTTTAACTTATTCCAATATATTATTTAGCAATTGTACTTCAGAAATTCAACCATAAAGAACAATAGAATAGTAGAGATCACAACACACAAATGAAGCCAATATTTACCCTGGGAAAACATGCAACAGGGAAAAACCCAACAACCTTTCCAATAGAGAAATTCTTCTTGTTCAACGAGAAACACCCGTAGACCTATGGTCAAACCTTGTATTCTCCTCCAAATCAAGTCACCCAATCTGATCTTATAATCTGCTCTGCCTGTATGACTCAAAATTTCTTCCCTCCTGCAATAGCCAACTGCCCAAGAAATTTCAGCATTGAAACAATTTCCCCAGTTACCCAGAATTTCGGCCCCGTGCAACAGTTTCCCAATAAAAATGCAAACCACAGAGAGAGAGAGAGAGAGAGAGAGAGAGAGAGAGAGATATCCACACATGCGAGTTGCTAGAGAGAGAGAGAAAAGAGAGATTCCAGCCTCCTTTGTCCTATTTTGTCCTTCTTCTCCTTTGCTAATGTGTCAGAACTTTCTTGTGTGTGTGAGAGATCAAATACCCAAGTGGAGGAGGAGGTCTCGCCTTTATATAGTGATCTGTCTAGGTCGAATGTGTGACTTTTGGAGCCAGGGCCGACTTGGCTTGGAGGGAAGCCGACTTGTCACTTTTGGAGCCAAAAATTACATTTCAAAAATTCAAATTTTCATCTTTAAAAAGTCTCAATGGGACTTTGACTCAAAATAATTTTTTCTTTGACTCAAACATTTA
Source organism: Pinus albicaulis (assembly GCA_034641835.2). NCBI lineage: Eukaryota > Viridiplantae > Streptophyta > Pinopsida > Pinales > Pinaceae > Pinus > Pinus albicaulis. The sequence goes on from CM076575.1 coordinate 376,508,168, forward strand.
TAAATATGTTTTACAATGATAAATACAATGGCATCAAGTGACTAAATGTACATTATGAAGACTGACCATAGTTACAAGTTCAACAAGTTGTGGGTTAAAGACCCAAAATAAAATTATTGTTTATACTATTGGTTGGACGAGGGGCACCTTTGATGGGCTAAAGGGCAGCTAAGGCTACAATGGAGAGGGATAAAGTCAATTAGATGAATTTATTTCTTATATTGATAGTGTTTGAGCATGAGTCTCAAGCCGGCCTGGACTAAGGACACGACCCTTGGTGGAAAAGTCACCCCCCAAGAAAACTATAAGAAGGAATGAAGTTGAGTTGGTTTGGCATCCAAGAGAGCATCACATATTAAGGGTATCTACCCAAGAAGAGCGAGCTACCTCAGGAAGTAACACAAACCTTACGAAGGATTGAGCTGGAGCATTTCATGGTCTCTTTTATGTTTGTTTGAAGGTCGATTTTTCTCAAGAGTAAGTCGAACTTCTCTGTTATTTTCATGCCTTGAAGGAGGTCTGTTACGAAAGATTTAGAGGTTGTTGTTTTGTGTTATTTTGTGCCCTATTTAGGGCTATGGGATCTTTCTATGCATACACAACCATCTAAAGTTGTCTTGAAGTCTGATTAATTCGGTCTAGTATTCTGTGCATGAAGGGGAGGGTTGAGACCTTAAGAAGGTGACATTAATGTTTTTTTTGTCCCTATGATAGGGCTATAGAGCCTTAGTATATTTGCGCATTTTGTCTGTGTATGTTCTGATCCTAAAGGAGAACAAAACCTACCTCAGATTGCAGAAGAAAGGGTGTGAGATATGGGACAGAGAGAAGCGCTGGTATAGTGAACGAAGAAGGGCAAGAGAAGGGCTGATATGTTGGAGATTTGTGTAATATTCCTAATTAGCGACAGCTAATTGGAATATTCGATTTTGTATAGTTTTGCCGTCTAAAGTTTGTAAATAAATAAAAAGTGAGTAAAGAGGGTCTAACTCACTTAAGTGAAATAAAACATCCTCCTAGTAGCGCAACGTTATGACTTAAGGGGAGCCAAGGGGGGCCAAACACCACGTAGAGGAAGGGACCCACGTACACTCTAGAAGCTTCTGCACAGATGAGGATGAGCACGTGGAGGACAGAGAGGCTACGTTGGGGTTTTGGAGGGAAACCAACGTTATGAAAGATGGAGAAGCCTCCTCATTTGATTCATTCTGTTGTTGATGATATTGAGCTAGATGTTTTGTCTTCTTGAGCACGCTGGCTGTTTAGCCTGTCTGCAGCACTGTTTAGTGCATTGAGTGTCTCCGGTCGGAGATCTCACCCTTAGCCCCGGGGGACTTCGAGTGCCTGCTCGGGCAAGGTTATTTCTTCAGTATTTTGTGAGAGGTTTTGTTGTTTGGGTTTGCTGCAGAGCTAGGCTTTCATAGAGACTGTGCAGTCACTAGGAGAGAGGACGCAGTCCATTTTGGAGGTGCTCTAGATCGGGATTTTTGCAGGAGATTTGGCCGAGATTTTGAGCAGAGGATCAACCCTTGCCAGCAAGAGGATTTTGGTGGAGTTTGAGGTAGTGTCTCAGCTATTCTCATTTAGCCTTTGCGCTAAGCCTTGGAGGCCAGCGTAATTCCTTGAGGAGGTATTTTCTGGTGGTTTTCGGGGGTTGGCCATTTTTTATATGGTTTCTGGGTTTTGTCCGGGTTGATGAGTAGAGGAGGTTTGCAAATTTTCAGCTCATTCCGACAAGGGGATCAGCCCGTAGTCTTCATTTCATTCCAGCAGTAGCAGCTACACGACAGTTTTCCAGCAGCTGGGACGCAATTCAAAGAGCAGCCATTTCCTGTATATTCTGACAGTATTTCTTCACTTGATTTGAGCAAGATTAGGTGCCATCACTCTGATCACCTATTGTACTTCATTATATTTCTCAGATTAATAAAATGGCTTAGCATTTCCTCTCTATGTTTCTGGATGAATTGCCGTATTTGCCATACTTCCTTTCTATGCTATTATATGTCTGTTGCACTGGTATTTTTATATATTCTTGAGCATTTTAGTTCTATACCACTTGGTGTGTTTATTTTTCACTCTTAGACAGAGTCTGGAAAGGGCCAGGTAGCCTCCGGATTTCGTTCTCTTTTCAGAGGCGATATATCCGGTAAATGCCCTCCCAGTCTATCTCTGGTTGGAGTTTGTCGTGTTTTAGAGATATCCCCGAAACGGGATATTACAATTTGATGCTGAGGTGATGTTTTAAGGTCTGTCCACTAAGTTGTGTTTGGACAGAGGTTGGAAGAGCTTATGTACAGTGAATCTGATGAGGAAAAATCTTTGTGAGTTGTTCGTTTATACGAGCCTATGAACAGTGACCTTGGAAGAGCATTGTCAATGTAAGAAGGTAGTTTGTTAGAGCTGAAGTGTGCAAAGGTTTTAGAGGAGCAGAACTCTTGTGAGAAACAAAAGGCAATGCTATTGGAGTAGCAGTATTCTCTGTGTATAGGTGTCAAAGGACCTTCCAAGTATTTGAGACAAGTGGACTAAAAGGGTTGTTGTTAAGCACTTCTTCAACAAGTAAGCCAATTTTGTTCTTGTTCTTGGGCAAATTGAGAGTCAAACGTGTTGAGAATTTTGAGGGCTGGAGATTAATACAAATTCTCTTCTTGATAATTATTTGTGACCTTACTTGCAATACTTATGTCTTCTCTTTTTTAGTTTAGTTAATCTTTCATCAAGTCAATTATCAAAATGCACAAGACACAAAAGTTAGGCTCCTAGAGCCAGGGCAAAACCTCTCCCTCTTGGAGAGGAAAACCCGCAAATAATTCTTCTTATAGATCTTCAAATGACAAGTACCATGACCAAGACTCAGACCCTTGACCTAGATATGCTTCCAAGACCTTGATCTTCACCTTGTATATGCTTGTATTTGAATTGCTTGAACTGTGGAAACCTTCCTCACTATTGCTGCCTTTTCTCCTTATAATTACTGCCTAAATTTCAACAAATGATTTCTTCAGATCAATAGCTTATACTCTTCCTGCACTTCTCCGCAACCTAGCTTCAGCAATCGGCAATCTATACTTCCTGTACTCTTCGCAATTTACTTCCTGCTTTTCTATTTCAAATCCGCATATATTCTCTGTTCTGTATCCGCATTCATATGTTGCCCTTTACTTATATGCTGCCCTTTTATCCGTGCTTATATACTCCCTTTTATCCGTAGTTATATACTGTCCTTATATCCGCAATTTCTTCCTTTAAATGTCCGCAGACTTCCTGAGATAGGTCCGCAATTCTTCCTGAGATTAATCTAAATTTTCTTCCTGAGATTGAACCATATTAGGGTCAGTGTTATCCGCAATCTCTTCCTTCACTTATCCGCATTGTATCTTCCTTCTAATCCGCATTGTAATCTTGTTCTTGTTCACACTGTGATCTTAGAGATGTCCACTCTTCTTTCACAAAAACAGTCCTCAAACTACCTCAGACTTGTCTGCAATTTCAGAGGAATCCGTATTTAGTTAAGTGCATGTTAGCCGCAGGAACAAGGGTATATATTGTAATATCCATTTTCAGGGATATCTTTAGGCAGACTCCAATCAGAGATGGACTGGGAGGGCATTTACCAGATATTTCACCTCTGAAAAGAGGATGAGATCTGGAGGCTACCTGGCCCTTACCAAACTCTGTCTATAGAGCAATGGCAAAACACGACAGATGGTACAAAGACTTGAAATGTCCTCAAGGGAAAATAACAAGTAATGTAGATATACAACAGCACGTAAAACACTAGAAACAGTATAAGCAACGGATACAAATAAATAGGGAGAATGTTGAGCCATTTTATTATGCTGAGAATTAAAGAAAATACAATAGGTGCCCAAAGGATAGCACTCAAACTGGCACAAGGCAAATCAAAAGATATTCTCAGAGTAACAGAGGAACAGCGGTTCCCAATCTGCGTTCAAGCGGCTGAGAATACTGCTGTATAGCTGTTGTTGTGCTGCGGCTAAACGTGATCCACTGAGGGAATATCGCAATTCTGCCCAACGCTCACAATAGGTGTGGGCTGGCCTCTTGCACCACCTCCAGACCCGAAACCTCCCAAAATGATATCACACGGAGCCCTCATGATATGAACTGCGGCCTTCTCACTCAAGACTGCGCAGCCACTAATGGCACTGCTCCGCAACCAGCTCCCAAACCCGATTCTCCTGTAAAACAATGATAGGACTACCTCACCCGAGCAGGCACTCGAAGTCCCCCGGGGCTGAGGGTGAGATCTCCGCACGGAGACACTCGGCGCACTAAACAGTGCTGCAGACAGGCTAAACAGCCGGCGTGCTCAAGTCGTAGCGACCAGTTTCAAATTCATAAACTCCAATAATGTCAAAATGAGGAGGCTATCATCTTCATATAGCGTTGGCCGCTCTCAAACCCTACGGTTGCCTTTACCAACGTCGCCTCCCTTTATTGCGTGCGCAACTTCCCTACAGCCGCCTTTACCAACGGCACCTCCCTTTACTGCGTGCGCAATTTGGCGTCCCCTTGATTACAACGTTATATCTCCTTAGTGACTTTAGGGAGTGCATTTTATCCTAAGTGGGTCATATTCTCCTTTTCACCCACTTTATTTATATTTTAACTTTATAAAGGCAAATTAGTCAAAATTAATATTTCCAATTAGCTGCTACTAATTGGGAATATTACAGTCCTCCCCTCCCAAATGTTGCTTGTCCTCAAGCAACTGTAAGGATAGAACTGGAAGGCCTCCACTCGAGGCATGGAATCTGAAATATATTGAGGAACATCTCCCTCATGTGGATCTTCCATCCCCAAGCAATCATCCAAACAAAATGAGCAACCTCCCAACAAGGCAACTCCTGAAAATCTTCTTCCACCTCAAGCTCTGGAAATGAAGGTGGGCTGAAAATCTGAACATGGCAAGCATTGTAGCCTACCTCAAGCTGTCCTCCTCTCCACTTATGATAAGTGTAGAGTATGTGCTGATCCTGGGCTGCAAAAGTATTGCCCTCAAGTTGCAAGGTGAAGAGCAATCCTCCAAAGAATTCTCCTCCAACAATGAAGAACGTGCTGGCACAAAACAATCCATCCATGATGAATAGGACAAGATCATCATAGAGTGTCCCAATGAGAAGTTTGCTGCAAGTTATACATGATAGTGCATGATACAAACAATATCTCAATAGGAAGCAGCACAGGTTTCACCCACTGCAACTTCAGAAAATTACATGGCAAGCAATGTACAAGATTCATCACATCTACTAAGAGATAGTAAATGGCTGAATGTAACAACAATACATGATCAAGCACTTGCCCATGGTTGTACACTGGATGAATATCAACCTCATGGCCACCTCAAAAGGAAACAAACATGTGGCTGTGGTGGCTATATCTCCTCCCATGCCCCCATTAGAACATGTAGTGCAGAAAATGTGGGAATTCTCCCCACCCAAGGACACTTCCATCTCTTGTGTCACTCTCATAATCATGCTCCCTTGACAAATCTGATCTATATCAACATATGAAGTCATGATCAGCAATGATATGAAGAAAATGCTGAAGGTTTCAACTTTCAAGTGATGCTAGAAGGTACCAACAACTTCTCAAACAAGTACAGCGCAGTTTTACAAGTTGCTGCTTGATAAAAGTACATGGCAAAATGTTTCTTCTTACGTGGTTAATCATGCATGTCTTCATATGACACATGTCAGAGTGCACAAGCTGAACATACATGTGATGATAAAACATTTGCCCAAGGCCACAAAAGAGATGGCTGCCTCCATCATGTAGATTGGCCCAATATAACTCATGGAGCAATGTGACAAGCTTGCCCTCTTGTGAAGCAATGCACTGCATAAGATTGGTAAGAGTGTGCAAATCAATGAATGTATAAACAAACTTCTCACCATATGCTGGAAGTAAGATGGTACATGGATCCATGAATGAGTCCTCCATAGTGTTTTGGCATGCTATGAGGAAAAATGAACCATGTGCTGCAAGAAGGTGCTTGGACCCCCAAGTCAAGAAGAACATGCCATAGTGGTAGATGGCTCCATCATCATTACCTCCTCTTTTATCATCAAATGCAATAAATATGAAATGATCCTGGAACCTGTGGGTTATGGATCCTCCACATATCCGCTGGGCACACTTCATCCATAACGCTCTACTCCAAAGTGATAGCACTGTGAGCTTAAGCAAATAAGCCCCTGCCAATACCAAACTCTGTTCTTTGACATGCTCCTTGTCAAAGATTCCTCTAATAATGTTGCAACAAATATGGAATACTCCCCAATATGGAAGAGCTCCCAAATCATCAAAGACCAAAGAGATAATGCCATCTCCTCTTCCTACAGCATCATGCAAAGTGTGAGAGCAAATCTGCTCTTGCTCTCCCAGAAACAGGCAAAGCAACAAGACATTTTGTTGCCTCCCCATACCTCCATCATACCGATCATGTGATGAAGACATGATGAATGATATGAGTATCATATCAACACCATGCATCCATACTCTATGCTACTCAATGATGTAAGTACCCATCCTCTTACTCTTAGGAAGAGTGTTTGCCAAACGATGGCCAAACTCTTTCAAGAGTAACCAGCGCAGCCAAGCCTCCTGCTGCCTAGTATCATAGATCTGCAAGTAGCCTCCTAGCTCCTTGCTCATCAACCAAATCCACTCAATCACTTGTGGATGCCTCCTTCTTCTCCTCATCTTGGTACTCCTCCCATGAGGGCTACCATCCTCCCAAATCAAATCCCTGTCTTTGCACTTCATGAGGTTTTGAAATGTAAGCTTCTCAAGGATCAATGAGACCCTATCAAGAATCAAATAGGTGGTAGGCAAAAACCTCCCATCATGATGTGTATGGCTCAAGGAATGTCCAACACAGGCATGAGAGACGTTATCCATCTTAAGATGTCCTCCATCTTCTATCTGCTCTTGTGAGAAAGGAAGAAAATCTTTGCACTTCATGGTGTGTTGAAGTGCACCTCTGATGTGATCTCTCCTTGAGACCTCCCTTTTATCAATAGTCTTCCAAAACCAATGAGGTCTTGGATCTGAAAGTAGAAGTTCCTTTTTGCGCTGAGAGGAGCTCATTGAGAAAGTGTCATCTTGAAAGGAGAAAGGGTTTCTTACTCCAAGATGTCTACCATCAATCTTCAAGGCTTCAAACCCCAACCTCCAATGTGATGTACAATCCAACAATGGCCCATGACAATGATGGTTTGATTCCTTCTTGAGTGTTTCCATGTTGCACAGTACAGTGCAACCAAGCTAATTTATAGTAGCAATGGGATTTGACCCTTGGTCATGCAAAGTAAATCTCCACGTTGATCAAAAGAATTTGCTGCAACAATGGAATGTGGAAATCTTTTCATACTTTGATGTGCATTTGGAACTTCTTGCAGGGCTGCAAGAGTCCCTTCCTCAAAAGTGTGGCTGCCCCAACTATTGATGCATGTGGCTGCTCCTCCATGAGTGTGACAGTGTTATCACAAGCCTCCTCAAGAGGTGATGTGATCCTTTCTTTCTTTGCTCTTTCTCCATCAAAGGTTTGGATCAACCTTTGAGTGAACTCTACAAAAGTCTTCACTCTTGCATGGCTCAAGTTGCTGCACCACCAATGATAGGCTTCACCCTCCAAGTGCAGCGCTGAGATTTCAACAGCTTCTTTCCTTGCTACAGGATGTAGTAGGAAAAATGCCTCCAACTTTCTCACCCAAGTTCTTGCATTAGATGACCAATCAAAGGTAGACAACAGAAATCTATTGCCTTTGATTTCTTTTCTGCTACATGGTCTCTTCTCTTCCTTCAGCTTGATGAAATGAGGAAAATCTAGAGTCTCCCTGAAGGCTCTAGGTTGAGATCTATACTCAACAAGGTAATCACTGAGGATCTGATGATCCAAGTATCGTCCATGCTCAATGCCTTCTTCTTGATGAGAATAGGAAGTGCATGGTACTTCCTCTTCTTCTTCTTCAGTCTTCTTGACCTCCTTGGAGATGTCCCCTCTGGATCTGAAAATAGATGAGAATAAACTCATCTTTTTCAACGTTCTGATCTTCTTGGGCTTAGACTCACAAGCTGAGCCAAGAAAGCTGCTACCACCCTAAGACTCGGACACTACCCCGGTCATCACCTCAATGGATGGCACTACTGGGGTAAGCTCTACTCTCTCTACTGAGGTGTCAACCGATATGGTCAAAGAAGTTTCCAACACAGGCGACCCATGCGTCATACTGGGTGTATCCACATGCTCCCCATGATCCTGTGTGCCCTCATCCTCCAAGTGCGAAGTAGCCATTTTGATGGCTTCCCCCTCCGTTATTCGGTCAAGCTAGAAAGAGGTATCCAAATTTTCCACCCGATCTCGAACCGTGAAATCAGTGGATCCATCATATGTGGGAAAAGGTGTCCTCCTAGTGGTATGCTGCAACTCTGAACTCTGCATGCTAGACCCCCCACTGTTCCTTCCTCCTTCATCTTGCCTGAGTTGACAATAATCTCTGAATAAAATGGCATCCCTGAACTCCTGCCCAGCTGCCTAGTACTCAGCAAAATAATCACCTATGTGGTCAGGCTCTGGCTCCTCCTGTGCTCCTACCCCAGTATCTGCACTAAGAAAAGTGGGCACAGTGGCACGAGTGGGGGCATGTGATGCCTGGTGCGGAGTTGCAACCTTCTCCTGCAAATGGTGGGATGTGCCCGACTCCTCACCAACCTGGAAACCCCTTGGGGTTTCACGCTGTCTAGCCTCCACAGTCGTGAATCTCTGACCCATCACCTCTATTTGCCTTGCCAGATCCTACACTGATCTGAGGAGTGCTTCCCCAAACTGTTTTGCATCGCTATCATCCGCCATCGGCTCTCCTAGCTCTGCGTCTACCACAGGCTCCTCCTGTTCTGTGTCCACTACTCGAACGCAATCTCCCTCTCCGTAGGTGTTCTCCAACCTACGCTCAATATCTCTGTACTTCCTACCTCTGTGGCAGATGTAGGGTTTTTCTTCTGATGACATAGACTACTAGCTCCACAAGCTGAGCCAAATCTATGCTCTGATACCACTGTAATATCCCTTTTTAGGGATATCTTTAAAACACAGGCAGACTCCAATCAGAGATGGACTGGGAGGGCATTTACCAGATATTTCACCTCTGAAAAGAGGATGAGATCTGGAGGCTACCTGGCCCTTACCAGACTCTGTCTATAGAGTAAAGGCAAAACACGACAGATGGTACAGAGACTTGAAATGTCCTCAAGGGAAAATAACCAATAATGCAGATCATACAACAGCACGTAAAACGCTAGAAACAGTATAAGCAACGGATACAAATAAATAGGGAGAATGTTGAGCCATTTTATTATGCTTAGAATTAAAAAAAATACAATAGGTGCCCAAAGGATAGCACTCAAACTGGCACAAGGCAAATCAAAAGATATTCTCAGAGTAACAGAGGAACAACGATTCCCAATCTGCGTTCAAGCGACTGAGAATACTGCCGTATAGCTGCTGTTGTGCTGCGGCTGAACGTGATCCACTAAGGGAATATCGCAATTCTGCCCAACGCTCACAATAGGTGCGGGCTGGCCTCTTGCACCACCTCCAGACCCGAAACCTCCCAAAATGATATCACACGGAGCCCTCACGACATGAACTACGGCTTCTCACTCAAGACTGCGCAGCCACTAATGGCACTGCTCCGCAACCAGCTCCCAAACCCGATTCTCCTGTAAAACAATGATAGGACTACCTCACCCGAGCAGGCACTCGCTGAGGGTGAGATCTCCGCACGGAGACACTCGGCGCACTAAACAATGTTGCAGACATGCTAAACAGTCGGCGTGCTCAAGTCGTAGCGACCAGTTTCAAATTCATAAACTCCAATAATGTCAAAATGACGAGGCTATCATCTTTATATAGCGTTGGCCGCTCTCAAACCCTACGGCCGCCTTTACCAACGTCGCCTCCCTTTATTGTGTGTGCAATTTCCCTACGGCCGCCTTTACTAATGGTGCCTCCCTTTACTGCGTGCGCAATTTGGCATCCCCTTGATTACAACGTTATATCTCCTTAGTGACTTTAGGGAGTGCGTTTTATCCTAAGTGGGTCATATTCTCCTTTTCACCCACTTTATTTATATTTTAACTTTATAAAGGCAAAATTAGTCAAAATTAATATTTCCAATTAGCTGTTGCTAATAGGGAATATTACATATATATAGTGGATTATTCACATCTTTTAGGCCGACCATCCAAATATAATTAGGCCGACTTTAACACAGTCATGTAGGCCAACATGAAGAGTAGTACTTCTGAGGTATTTCTTCAGTAGCGTTTGGAGGTTGTCTTCACTCTATTATGGAGTTGTCTTCAACATTATATGAGGGTTTTTGTAAGCTTCTTCCACAAGGTCTTGGAGCATATAACAAAAACTAGATCTGACACTTAACTCAAACCTAATGGACATCAAGAAGAAGTCCTTCTACTTAATAAATCATGCTCATGAAACCCATGAAGCACATGCAACAAAAATATATATTATCTTGACTTCTTCTTTTTCATAATTACATAATTACATAGTCAACATGATGACCGACCTAGTTACACTTTTCAACACTCCCTCTTAACTAGGGAGGTATTCATACAGCGTACATGGTCACTTTCAAACTAAAGAATCGGATTGGTAATCACATCTATATAGCATTATATCAACCAGCATTGTCCTAGTGCAAGGCCTTGACTAACAGCCCCATCTCTCAACAAGACAATGGGCTACAATGCTGGTGAGACACATGACTAATATACACCATAGTCATTGTCTCTCCAAGATACATACCCCACCTAGGTGTTCCCAGAGTATAGCCTTCTTGGACTATTCTTCTCTTGGGTAGCCAACCCTCAAAGAATATTGGTCCACGACTACTCTCATCTTGAATGCCCTACCTCATTCTCAAAGAGTATCGAATGCTAGATGATTACCCAATCCTCCATTCTTTCTTCCAGGTGAAGACCATAATGATGTGTCTATCCATTCTCTTCACATGGCCTTCACTAAGACTTACGGCTATTAGTCCTAGTCTAGTGCATGACACATGTAATAGAGAATCACATATGTCACTCCCTCTTAACATAGGAAGGACATACTTCAAGTTTCTTCCAAGCAAGAAACTTACCACCAGGCTCCTTATCGACCAGGGTCCTGCAACAGAAATCCAGCTAATCATGAAGAATTCCTCCCCTCAATGTCATGGTTTTTCGATATGGAAGAATCTTCAACTTTTGGCTTCATAGGGCACAGATCATCCATCACTTTCAGTCACGAGTCATGTCCACAATCAGAAAGTAATTCCTCAGTCTTTCTCATCTGGTCCACCATTATGTCATGTTTCTTTCCTTCGAATCATCTCCAAGGATCATACCTCCTTTCTCATGATTAGCAACCCTGCACAAATTCATCCAGATAAACATATACATATGAAATTTTAGAACAAAAGTTACCTTAGTGACGATCTTTCACCATGACATCTTCCTGCAGGCATCGGCATCCTTCATACAGATTGACACATCTCCTGATCATATGTTTTTGCCAACGGTCTTCTTCTTTACCAAACTTCCGTCAGAGTCTCCATATCTTCTTAGGAGATCTCCTAATCACATCTTCTTGGCCTCCAGATGATAATTGCCTCTTAACATGGTTGCATTTCATGATCTCTTCCTATCTGCACATTCTTCATTCCCAGAATCTTACAAATGTTTTAATTTCTTGTTTATGTACAACCACCTCATATTCTATGAGGACATATTATGTTGATTTCATCTGTCACTGTACCGAGAGATCCTCATTCATAGATCATACTTCTAAATATGGAAGTCTATTACCTGCAACCATATGACATGACTTCACAGCATCCAATATCAGCATATATGTCTGCATACCTCATACCTATTTCCTTCAGTCATCCTGTAGAAATTTCTCTATAATGAAGAGCTTCATTCCTTTGGCCTGCTCCATCAATATGACATCACATCCAAAATTTTGTTTCCATGATGATCCTTGATCTTGATGACTGCTTTACTTTAGTAATGTTATCATAGAGGCTTTCCAGAAGTTGTTTCACCGAGAGCTCCTTCCATGCTTCTATCCCGATGCTTATTAATGTACATTGCTTCCTAACATACTATTTTACAATCAACAGAAATCACTTAAAGGAGAAGAAGATCCTAATCGTAGTTGAGATCCCTCACTTCTTCTTTCTTACATTTCTTTTCATTAGGTTCTTCTCTTATATGGGCTTCCTCCTTTTTCCTCTTGTCCTTTCTCAATCTAGGACAATCTCGTTTATAATGCCCAAGATCATTACACCCAAAGCATCGTGCTTTGTCCACATTTCTCTTCTTATTTTGAGGACCAAATTTATCGAATCTTCCTTTCTTCTCAGACATGGTGGCAAAGACTTGATTCTACTCTCTTGATCCTTCTTTCGATCTGGATTCTTCTATCTTACCGAGAATTTGGAATGGCATGGCTTCTTCTCTCCCATCTATGTTGGAAGAGTAATCTCTCCATTCTTTCGGTAAGACATTTTGTACCATAGTGAGTATTTTTCTATCAAACATTTCTTCTCCCAACTTCAGTAGTTGTTCTCGCATTGCTAAAATCTCCATCAGATATGGAATTATTTCCTCCTTTGACATTCTCAATTTGTATAGTTTTAGTCTTAGGGATATTATTTCCTTTGTAGAACCTTTCAAGAAGAGTTCCACCAACTTATCATATATTTCTTTTGAGGATTCTAGCTTTAATACATAGGGAATGAGAGAGTCTTTTATGGATTCTATAAGAATCCTTCGGGCTTTTATGTCTTCCTGCATGTATTTTATATATGCTAGAATGTCTTCTTTTGGAGGTTGAATTGTAGATCCTTCTATGAAGCCCATAACTTCATTTTCAATTAGCTTCAGATCTATCCTTTTCTTCCATGCATTGAAGTTTGATAACCCAACCAATTTGTTGCTTTCTAAACAATAAGTCATTTGGACAGATTCAGATGAAGTCATAGATACTTACTTGAGAGAGTGACTTTTTCCTTTAGCAACTTTCTTGATCATAACGAAGAGGTTAGGAACTTCTTCCAAGATAGAATTCTTCAATCTAGGTGATCTTGGATCCTTGATGGAAAAGGATGTTTGAAGTAGTTAGATAGTCTTCTTTGCAATTTGACTTTCCAACCCAAAATTTGATCTACGCTTCCTTAAGTGTCTTTGTTGACAAGCAGCCCTTGCGTTCAGCACCTTAGCTCTGATCCCATGTTGAGAATTTTGAGGGCTGGAGATTAATACAAATTCTCTTCTTGATAATTACTTGTGATACTTATGTCTTCTCTTCTTTAGTTTAGTTAATCTTTCATCAAGTCAATTATCAAAATGCACAAGACACAAAAGTTAGGCTCCTAGAGCCAAGGAAAAACGTCTCCCTCTTGGAGAGGAAAACCCACAAAAAATTCTTCTTATAGATCTTCAAATGACAAATGCCATGACCAAGACTCAGACCCTTAACCTAGATATGCTTCCAAGACCTTGATCTTCACCTTGTATATGCTTGTATTTGAATTCTTCCTCACTATTGTTGCCTCTTCTCCTTATAATGACTGACTCAATTTCAACAAATGCTTTCTTCAGATCAACAACTTATACTCTTCTTGCACTTCTCCACAACCTAGCTTCAACAACCCGCAATCTGTACTTACTGTACTCTTCACAATTTACTTCCTTCTTTTCTATTTCAGATCCACATATATTCTTTGTTTGTATCCGCATTCATATGTTGCCCTTTACTTATGTGTTTCCCTTTTATCCATGCTTATATACTCCCTTTTATCCGCAGTTATATACTGTCCTTATATCCGCAATTTCTTCCTTTAAATGTCCGCAGACCTCCTGAGATAGGTCCGCAATTCTTCCTGAGATTGATCCGTATTAGGGTCAGTGTTATCCGCAATCTCTTCCTTCACTTATCCGCACTGTATCCTCCTTCTAATCCACACTATAATCTTGTTCTTGTCCGCACTGTGATCTCAGAGATGTCCACTCTTCTTTCACAAAAACAGTCCGCAAACTACCTCAGACTTGTCCGCAATTTCAGAGGAATCCGTATTGAGTTAAGTGCATATTAGACGCAGGAACAGGGGTATATATATAGTGGACTATTCACATCTTTTAGGCCGACCATCCAAATATACTTAGGCCGACTTTAACACAATCATGTAGGCCGACATGAAGAGTAGTACTTCTGAGGTATTTCTTCAGCAGTGTTTGGAGGTTATCTTCACTCTATTATGGAGTTGTCTTCAACATTATATGAGGGTTGTTGTAAGCTTCTTCCACAAGGTCTTGGAGCATATAACAAAAACTAGATCTGACACTTAACTCAAACCTAATGGACATCAAGAAGAAGTCCTTCTACTTAATAAATCATGCTCATGAAACCCATGAAGCACATACAACAAAAATATATATTATCTTGACTTCTTCTTTTTCATAATTACATAATTACATAGTCAACATGATGACCGACCTAGTTACACTTTTCAACAAAACGTTGTTGACTTCAAGCCCTAGCTTTCCTTGTATCGGGGCTAATTGTGAGGGCGATGATCCCTGGTATAGGAGCCCTATGTTTGTTGTATTAAAGTTGTAATATAAACATGTTTTGGGTCTGCAAAAAATTGTGTACTTTGTTGATTCACTATTGTTACATTTCCATTGTGCAAATGTAATATTCCTAAAAATAAATTAATAGTAATACCAAAACAGTGTACAAGGAATAGCAAGATAAATAAAAAACACAGCCACAAATCGATACACAATAGACACCAACAAAGTACTCTAAGCCATTTTATTAATAATCTAGGTATGGGTAGATAGAGTGAGCTGAAATGATATAACCTAGGATTGCTATGCAAGCTATGCAAAACCCAGAAGAGATAACTCTGACCCAAATGAGGAATGGCCCAGAGTAGGAACTGTGCACTACCCAGAAGTAATTTGTTGTTGACTGTTGGATGGAACAATGATTTCAAGGTTGAATACTCCACATAATCATCTGCAAATTTAACGCATGACTCCTCTCCTCAAACCCACAAAACCTCAGAAAGGGTTTGGCTCCACTCCAAGTAGTGAGGAAGTCCTCCAACATGTGCATACGATCCAACTAGTTAATTGTGTGTGCTCTTGTAAGAAATCATCTTGTTGGAAATACCCCTCAACTCTTGGTCCAAGAAACTCCTCCCAATCAGAAAATTAGCCTTTAAAAGGCCCAACTCCTTAAATCCTAGGCTCCCCAACAATTTTGCTCCAAGGCCTGCGCAACCTCTACACAGGAAGGCTTATGCACTGCCAAAAAGGGAAAATTCAGTTTGTTACCCACCACCAGTGGGTGACCCAATAAGAGAAATTTTCTCCTAATATTTGTCATTAGCCGACATCCAACAACCCCTTTCCAGCCACCTGATAGATTTGATGTGTGTCTTTTCTCTGCAACCTAAGCCAACCATTTTGTACCCTCACTCATCTGTCATGATCATATGTTTGAAGGTGGGACATCCAATCCCAAAGGTATGACTTTTCATTATGTAATTGGGTGTTTATGCTTATTTTTCTTTGGCACACTTGGGCATGGATTACTGGGCGACTTGGATGAAGGGAAGGGCTTTGATTGTACTCTTGTTCCCTTACATCAACTGGGGGGGTTAACCTTGAATCCTAGTCTCGTGGCATCTCCTTTATTGGCTATTAGATTTAGGAAGGGCACTACATGGGAAACCATGATTTTGGTTGCGTGGTCTCACTTCTCGATACCATATATCTCACTCCCCTCTGCTTATTACGAGCCCTTTTTCAAATTTTCCCATCTGAGTCCACATTTGTCCATCAAGTCCACAAGGTGTTAACATCCCCATCCCCTTGTCCGCACCTTAAGACATGCATGGAACGATGCCATGGAAGTTGATGCAGCTAAAAAAAGGATAAAGGCATAATATGGCCACATACAACAGGAAATGTACCACAAAATACAAAGATGGTCGGGACAATAAAATTTAGCATGTGGGCAAAAGCCAAAGATGAGCTCTACCCCCTGTCATTATGGAAATCACCCTGGTTCCTAAGGATCCTACGAGTGTCCCTTGCATCATTAAGGAACCCATGAATGTCCCATGCCCCACCTTAAGGGGTTAATCGCTGCTACATATTACACATCATGCTCTCATCCCCAGGAGCCTCAAGCAGTAAAATAAAAAAAAATCAATAAAAGGCAAAAATCATATGAAGGGTGGAAAAAGTTAAAACAAAGGTCGAGGTAACTCACGTACCACGATTGCTCCCTCCTACATTCATACACCCAAGGTGTGGTTCTCGCTCATCATAGTTACCCTTGTTCCATGACATGTGGCTTGGAGCCTTCACTTTGTCCCCACCCTGTTCCATCATTATTTCACATGACACCTCCCATTTGAAGGATGTACCTTGGACATGTCATTGCCTTAGAGGATGAAACCACCTAATAGGGTCCTTCATTAACCACTCCTACGCAGGAAGGTGACTCTAATACATGTTCAAAGCCCCGAATTGGAAGGAAAACCCATTATGAAGTACTCACTTCTGTAATTGATTAATGAGGTTATTTACTCAATTGCATTAATGAATCATTGTATTAGAGGGTGATGGGATGCATTGGATATTATACAGGATTGTAGGTGGGTATTCATCTTGGACTTAGCGTTCCTATACAGGATCCAAGGCCCTAGAGAATCACAATGGCATTTGGGGGGCCATTTGCATGATTTAAAGTTGGCTGAATTGTTCTGGGTTTGAGGTAGCTGAGAGGAGGTCAGCTTGCTTTATAATAATCTGGAGGAGTCCATAAATTGTGGAGGCCAAAAATTGTACCCAAGAATTAAAGCATTGATTTAAGAAAACCAAGTTGGAGCCAGCCAAGTTTTCCAATATAATTGCAACCTGGGTTTTTCAAGCTAGAAAATCTTCGAGTGGGGCGAACTATTTTCCATTGGCCAATGTACCAGGTTTTGTAAAAATAAATTAATGTAAAACTTCCTCAATATTTTCTAACAAAATTGGTTAGGTTCTTTTCCTTGGCATTTTCTACAAAATATTGTGAATTATTGATTTCCCAATTTATTTTTGGAATTTATATAAATTTTTGGCAAAAATATTTCTGTAAAATTTCTGAAGAAATTATTGGTATGAAAGACATAAATTAATTAAAAAAGATATTTCATCTTTCAATAAAGTGATGTAAAGTAATTAAAGTCACATCTACCACAAATACTAGAAAATAAATGAAATCCACAGTATAATACGAGAAACATATACTTGATATGAAGGACATCAATATATATAGGGGAGACTATCACAATCAAAATCCCCTTTCAACCATTTTACTATCAATTTAAGATTATTTTCATTAATATGTGATTTAACTATCTTAATTAATTTGGAATTTATATAAATTTTTGGCAAAAATATTTCTGGAAAATTTCTGAAGAAATTATTGGTATGAAAAATATAAATTAATTAAAAAGGATATTTCATCTTCCAATAAAGTGATGTAAAGTAATTAAAGTCGCGTCTACCACAAATACTAGAAAATAAATGAAATCCACAGTATAATACGAGAAACATATACTTGATATGAAGGATATCAATATATATAGGGGAGACTATCACAATCAAAATCCCCTTTCAACCATTTTACTATCAATTTAAGATTATTTGCATTAAGATGTCATTTAACAATCTTAATTTATACAACATCGCTTTATTAAACTTCTAATATTAAATCATATGACCATTATATTCCACACTCTAAAAAATAAATTCATATGATCAAATTAGCTACCAATTCTCAACAAGAAATCAATGACAAATTACCTTCTCATAGACTTAGCTTTCATTGTAATATTTCTTATACGGCTCTCATTTTTATTAAACATAGCCTCAACACAAAATGAAAGGAAAGAGAGCAGAAAAGGAAAAGCAAACTCCTGACATGACATAAGTTTTCTATTATAGATGAGTTTTTTCACACCTTGTTTTTATGAGACCATATTTTTTGTTTTCACAAATCGAATTGTAGATCTTGCAAAGAAGAAAGCTTTTTGCATGCCTCATAACCTGCAATTCATACTTATTAGGCACAATCACATTATTTAAAAACTCTAAATATTCGCTAATTAATAATGTAGTTACATGTATTACAATTCACATGCTATCTACCTTACCTCTGAGAGTAAAGGCAATGCCTCTAGAGCTTCTTTTAGAAGAAGAATACTTGACACAATAATGTGGCTCCCTCTTGCTCTTGAAATGGTTGAAGTTTCAACTGAAACTTTATTTGGTTTGAAGCAAAAGTGGCAAAGAACCCTATCTAAAACTCAAATAGAAAAAATGAAACTTAAATGCTTGAAGCTAACTTTCCAAAATATTATATCATATAACTCAAAACTTGTTTACTTTGGAACAAATGTGTACGGCGAATATCAAATACTAGACAACAGATATAGATCTTCACCAATGTCTTTAGGAAATTTTTGAAGAACTTGGGACAACCCAAAGAAGAGCACCTCATTACTAGTTAGCTCATCCTGCAAAAATAACAAGCTAGTTAAGACTAGTTTTCGTAAATAACAACCAATATAGACTATTTTCAATAAACTTCAAAAGTGAGTTTTCTTTTTTGAAAGTGATTCATATATTACCTCAATAAACAACCAAGTATAACAGAGTTCAAGACAATTACATCATACAAACAGGTGTTGATTTTTTCACATGTCTTCTAATCTGATAATTACTTCTTATGATTTTTTACATTAATATTTCTTGTATTCACATTTATCATAAATCAATTACACAAAATATCTCAAAAGTAGAAACAGAATGAAAATACGATCATAAAGAGACATCCAAATAAGAAACACAAGAATTTTACCTTGGGAAAACCCACTTGCAGAAGAAATCCCACTGCAGCAACTGATAATATTTCTTCTATTTGTTAAATTAATTAAACAAATTATTTGCAGTTTCCTACGGCAAATATCGAAACATATACACTGCATTCTTCACAAAACAAATACTGCGGAAAAATAAATGCTGGAAAATTAGAGAAATTCTAGCACACACATAAATATATTGACACTGTTATTTTTGGACAATTGTCCCCGGAAAAACCCAAAGCGGGAAAATCGGTGAAGCAGATGAGGGTTTCTTTATTAATCTTCAGCAGTAATTCAAGTACAAGGATTCGAACAACAAAACAAAGGAGAAACACTGAGAGAAATTTGTCAATTTAGTGACAAATTTCTCCCTCTTCACGACAACTTTCTAACCCCGAAATGGACCCTCTGCCCATACGCTAATGTCTCTGCGTCACCCTCTGCGCAGTGCACCAGTGAATTGCGTCCCTCCTCATGTTATCTCTTCCTAAATTCCTCCTCCACTTCCTGAACCACTGCTGATACCCTCTCTCTCTCTCACCTGCGACTCACCCTCTGGCCATATCTTCTCTACTGAACTTCAACCACTGACAAAATCTATCTGCCTAGGCAACTGAGTAACTTCACTGGTGTGTTCTCCAAGCACCATCGAGTTTCTGTTGAGATTTTGTGTATTTGGGGTAGCATCAGTTGTCCTCTAGCTCCCAAATTTTGTGGAGGGACTAGAGTACACTTGATCTACAAGACCCAGAAATTGATTTGGGAAATTTCATCTGGTTTAGGAGATATTAAATTAAATAATTATTTTAATGTATTTCCTAAGTTAAAACTTAGGGAACTTAAATAATTAAAGTGAATTTAATTAAACATGTGATGAAATTGTCTTAAGTCACATGAATCAAGCTTTATTTTAATCTTAGCCATTGATACAAGATCTGATCATGGTCGTTGGTTTCCCAACGATAAAAGTATAAAGGAAAGGCTTGGGGTCATTTGTAAAGACACAGAGAGGCAGAGCACTGAAGCTAATCTGAGATTCTAGGGCAGGTTTGTTAAGAAATCTCATAAGTGTTTTAGCTGCATAGAGGGGAACTTAGGCCAAGGGGATGATCTGATCCCAGGGTCTAGAATTAACAAGAGGCAGAGATCAACTTAGAGAGGCAGCGCAGAGAAGCAGGAGAGCAGAAGCAAGAAGGGCAGCACTGTGCTACATAGGTGTTGCGCAGTCCCTCAAAGATAGCGCAATTTTCTGCAGGAAACCCTCAAGGGTTATGCAAAGACAACTAAGGGGCAGCGCAGGGACTGCGTCAGCCAGTCTGGGGTAACGCAGCCCTTTCTGGAGCAACGCTGAGAATCAGAGGGGCTTCAGAGGCTGACGCAGAGGCTTCAGGGGCAGCGTTGGAGTTTCTAAGCTATTTTGGTTGAGTTCTATAAATCTTGTTTCAGGGTGTGGGTCAGTCATTATTTTGGCCCTAGATCAGCCAATGAGCTGTAGATCTAATATATCTCTGTCGGGTTTTCCAGATCTGGAACCCAAGCTTGTTGTATTCAGAAAATTCTTAATAATAAAACCCTCCAGCAACTAGAAGATCGGTTTTCCCACATTGGGGTTTTCCGGGGACTATTTGTCCAGAAATAATTGTGTCACTTTGTCTATGTGTGCATGAACTTGTTCTAGATCTGGATTGGTGGAGATCTGTTATGTGTTTTGCTTCGATTTTAACTTGAATTTATTCAGTTAATAACTTGTCTAAGTAGGAGGAGCATAACCAAATTAACAGTAAAATCATTTCTGCATAGAATGTAAAGATTCAGAATTTTCCACATGGTAGCAGATCTAGGAGGGTCACCAGCAAGAATCTGAAGGTTCTAGCTACAGGAAGCAGCTGGAAAAGCAGCAGAAATGCAAATCTAAAGGGACAGCGCAGTTTTCAAAAGCAGATTCATGCAAAGGGAAGGGTGACGCTGTCTAACGCTGTCTCCTAGCAAGCCCACGCAATTACTACATAGAGGCAGCTCAGAAACAACATTGGACTAGTCTGAAGCTAGCTAGTGTGATGCAGATCTAAATCTGTCATATCCAGAAAACACTGAAGAAAATCTGCAGAAATTCGAAAGGTGCTGGTGGGGTTAAATTTAAGAAGTTTTCAGATTTTTAGCCTAAGCACAAGTGACAAAGAGCGGGAGGAGATCAGCTTCTCAGAGAGTATCTAGCCAAAGAAACTTGCAGTTTGATTAGAGGATCAAAGAGAGCTGAATCATAGTTTATTTGGCAGATTTCCAAGGAGGGCAATCAATTGTCAAAGGGAGCAGAAGGTGCTTGTTTCACCAAGGGCCTTAGATCCATTTCTCTACCAAAGAAAAAAGGAAGTTTCGACACATTCTGAGCAGATGGCTCCTCATGGACTGCGTGATCAGGACAGGTTGGATGGCCTCTCAAACTTTTCAGTTTGGAAGGCAAGGATCCTGAGAGTCCTTGAGGCATACAATCTTAGAGACCATGCAGAGCAAACTCTAGCCACACCAACAGATCCGGATCTCCTTCGGAAGCATAAGGAGGTTGTTGGGCATGCCAAATGGCTGATTATGGATGGAATCAAGGACCATATTGTACCACACTTCGTTGAGAAGAAGACAACTAATGGGATGTGGAAGGCCTTGATCTCCCTATATGAGGGAAAATTTGTCCAAAGGAAGATGTTGTTGGAGACACAGATGAGGTCATTCATGATTTCCAAGGGAGAAGACATGGAGCATTTCCTCTTCAGACTGCAGTCGATCAAAGATCAGTTGACTGCAATTGATGCTAAGGTGGAAGGCAATGTGATGGTTAGGACTGCCCTCAATGCAGTCACGAATGAGTGGGAAACCTTTGTCCAAAGTATCTTGGGCAGAGCGGACCTCCCAAATTGGGACAGCTTGTGGTCAGTTCTGCTTCAAGAAGAACTTTGCAAATTCACCAAGAAGCAGTATAGCTCTGGATCGAGCAAAGTGAAGAAGGAAAATAAGGAAGATGCAGCCTTAGCATCGAAGAAGCAGCCAAAGAAGAAGAAGGATCTCTCAAAGGTCAAGTGCTTCCAGTGTGGTGAAATAGGACATTTTTCCAACAATTGTTGATCAGGGTTTCATAAGTTTTGCTCAAAATTCAAAGTTACAAGATTGGGTTGAAACCGGGATGGTTGCATAGATCTTGTCTTCCTGATTTCGGCGCCGTGAACGGTTCAAAAAATCTATGTCGTATGAGGAAGATATTGCGTTCTGATCGAAATGACAAGCAGGTAAAATTACGACAGTTTGACCAAGTTTGACTAAGATGCACAGTCAGCAAAAAAGAGAATATTCCTCGAAATATTCCTTCCACCGGACAGGTCTTTGGTTGACAAGTGTCACTTTTCTATTGGAGGTAAGGGTTTGGAGGAGCCAATGAGAGGGTGCCATGTGGCAAGCCTTGAGGCCGCCACGTAACCCTGAAACTTCATTATAAAATTTTGTTGGAGGGCGTAGGGCTCGACCCCCTGACCTCCCTCCAGGCACGCGCGCAGGTCTACCAACTAATCTACACAACATTACTTAACCATAAGGTTCACGGGTTTTATTTATGGTTGACTGTAATGAGGTTTGGGGGTTGGGAACCGCCGACGGTCCCAATCCGCAAGCGCTCCCCGTAGTGCGGTCACATGCCACGGTCGACAGCAACTGCCACAGTCAACCTAACTGACGGCCCTTAACCCCGATCAAAACATTAATTGTAGTTCAGAGCTGGGTTTCGCTAAACCTTCAAGTTTGTTAACGGTTGGGGGTGCGCATGTGGCCACCACCCTAACCGTTACATTTAAAATGTGGTTTAATCGGCGAGGGAGTTAGGGGTGCACCAAATTTGGCAGTTAGCCCAAAATTAACTCCATTTAACTGGAGTTCTCCACATTTAGTGGAGTTTTCCTAGGAGATAATGGGAAAAAGTGTAGGAGGCTCAATTTTCGACCAATTTGACTGAACGAAGAGTCATTTTTGACTAATTGGAGCATTCTGAAGTCATTGGTGCAGAGAAAACAACCATTGGAGCACTATAACTACATGTAATAGCAAAATTTTGAGCATAATGAAAGATGGACAAGCCATTGGGAGTTGGACCAGCAAATGTAGCCCAGGAGGGGTGAACTGCTTCATCATGCCTGTCGTGTAAACTTCATGTGGTGACTTATTTCTCTATTTTACACTGTTGTTCAGTGTTATTTATGCTTATTTTATGCTTCTAATTCACTAAATTTCATCTATAATTCATGGAAAAACTCCTTAATCCTTATGAAAATAATGAATCAACTATGCATATGTTTTTAAAATTGAAAAACCCTTAGCACAGCAAAATTAATACAGTCATTTCAGATCAAATGGTATCAGAGCTAGAATTTTTCTTTGGTGTTGTTTACTGGAAAGAATTGTTTAACTGTTTGCAAGTTTTAGATGCTTACAAGGCTCAAGCTCAAAAGGGGAGAAGGCAAACTGGCACATTGTATTGGCACATTATCAAGAGGGCAGATGGCAGACTTAGTGGTGATGGTTGGTGAGAGAAGGATGGATCCACATACACTAAGTTTATTGCGAGTATCAGACACCCATCTATTGGTTGCATTTAGGGGGTAGTTATTAACTTATTTGGCACATGCGGTTTCCAGTGGTTATGAGTACTACGTGGTGGTAGGAACATGGCAGTTTAGCATGCATCAGATTAGTTCCTGATATATAAAGCACATATATTGATTGCATGCAGAGACTAGAGACAAGGCACGGATGGATTCCAACAGTTGTTAGAGCTATGTCGCAACAGGTCTGGCTATGGGATCTAGGGATTCAGTTGGTTGATTGATCACTTTGTCTCGTGATGAGCGAAGTCATGGCAGAGAGTGATCTAGTTCACTTTTAGGTTGACACATGGGGGTTCGCGGAGGCCTTCACCGTATGGCGAGGTAAGCTTTCCCTGTTGCTACACAGGTTTAGGGTTAGCTTTGGATGGGTAGGCTTTGGCATCATGGAGATGCCTGGGCGGAATATACTTGGAAACCGTCAGTACTTCACCATTGGGTTCGAGGAGAGGAGGATACAGTATGCGCATGATGCGCAATGAATTGTAATCACAGTGGCACAACATCAGCATGGTGGGATATATTTGAGATTAGCATGTGACCCTGGTATCAAGGGATTCATTTATGACAGGATGGTGAGCGGATTCATGGCGACTCAGTGGCACATTTGGGACCCTGGTATTGTTTGCAGTAACAGTTTGGTCAACAGAGAGAGGGAGCTCTTGTTGGAGCATTGCTTGAGGACAAGCAATTTTTGGAGGGGAGGACTGTAAATTGTAATATCCCCAATTTTGTGAGTATGGGAGTCACTAAGGAATTATGCCCAATTTTAGTAATAATAATTAAAACGGGGAAAATATTATTGGAGAAAGGTGGCTACTATTATTTTATCATAGAATAGTCGCAAATTATTATTTTATTAAATGGTGGCAAAAGTGATTTAGTGGAAAATGGGCCCCACCAATAAAATAATATTAAAAAAGGAGTCTAAAGGCATGTGGAGAAATTATAAAAGGAGGATGGACTCATTTTGTGTATTATCTTTTGGTCATTTTATGATTCAAACCTTAGTTCTCTTGAGTTGTTTAGCCAAGACAACCATGTTGTTTAGCAGAAGGAATTTCCATGCGGAAATTCCAACTCTCCCTTCGGTGAACTTTGAGTGTCACCCTAAGAGTGCTTGCTACTCCAAGGGTGCAAAATAATTTCGTTGGCGCTGAGAAAAGCTAGCAATCAGTGGATTCTTGGTCGGAGAATTTGCAGAGAATTATCCTAAGGGATAATAAGTTTTCCTTGGTGATTTCCAGGGGTTGAGAGTGCTACATTTTATGTGAAAATTTCTAAACACAGAAATCCTACTGCTAAATATTGATTTACTTCTCCTACTTGTTTTATTGTGCACAAGTTATTTAACTAAAAATATTCAGAAAAACATCGAAGTAAACAAAACTAGCAGCCTACACAAATACAGATCATTTACTGAACATCCCGCACATATGACAAAGTACACAAATTTTTCGGACAAATGTCCCTGGAAAAATCCAATGCAGGAAAACTGGTGTAGTAGATCTGAGGGTTTATTATTATTAAGCAATAGTATTCTGAGTACATCTAAGGTGCCATAATCCGACTCACCCAACAGAGAAAACCTCGGCTACAGAGAAAATGTGGGTTTTACCTCACTCCCGCAAGTCCTGGCTGATCCGGATGAGCCACTGGTGAAACCCTA
The DNA here is from genome assembly GCA_034641835.2 of Pinus albicaulis. Classification (NCBI taxonomy): domain Eukaryota; kingdom Viridiplantae; phylum Streptophyta; class Pinopsida; order Pinales; family Pinaceae; genus Pinus; species Pinus albicaulis. The sequence goes on from CM076575.1 coordinate 376,533,508, forward strand.
GCTAGCACTGCACAATCTCTACGCTGCCACTGCGTAAGGCTGCGTGGCCCTGACTGAGGGACTATGTCACCCTTGCTTTGCGCTGATCAACTTCTCCCAGAATCTGGTTTCAGCGCTGCCGGCTTAGAAACCCCAGTCTCTTGTGAATTTCATAATTTTTCTTGGAGGCTCTGCGATGCCCCTAGGTGAGCCCTGCGTGGACCTACATCACCCTTTCTAGGGACTGCATCACACCCTCTGATGGTTGTGCTACCTCCACTGCGTCTCTGTTGCCCTTGCTCTGCGTTGTACTCTTGGTCCTCCAACCAATCACTGCATCTGCCCCTCACTTCTTCTCTGAATCACTCAGATCTGATCTTCATTCGAGCACTTCTCTGTCAGAAGAATTTGATCTCTTAGATTCCGTGTGTGTCCTCCAACTTACCCCAAGCCTTTCCTTTATACTTTTCTCGTTGACAAATCAACGATCGTGATCTAATCTCTAATCAATGGCTAAGATTAAAAGAAGCTTGATCCACGTCACTTAGAATGTTCTCATCACATGTATAAATTAATTGACTTTAATTTTTTAATTTCCCTAAGTTAGACTTAGGGTCCCCATTAAAAATTTTAATTATTTGAATAACTTTTACACTAGATGGAATTTCTCCAAACACTTTATGGGTCTTGGAGATCTCATGTGTTTCAGCCCCTCCACAAATTTTCGAAGCTAGAGCACATCTAATGCTACCCCAAAATCTCAACATTTTAGAGGGTCTATTTTGTCTATTCCAGGGCCTACGCAGGGATTTAGTGGCAGCTTCTGTGCACTTGCAAAGATTAAGAATTTGGGGAGCATTTGAGCTGGGATTTTCTTGGAGATTGAGGGGAGAAATTCACAGGAGTTAGGGAGGATTTCTTGGAGGTAGATTTGGGCCTAATTTAGCAGTATCTAAATTGTGGGGCATTTTCTAGCCAAATTGAGCAATTTGCACTTGTTGGGGTCAACAAGGGTCAGTGGATTCAACCCAAACCCTTTTTGAATTTTTGTGGGTTTGGTGAGAGGAGGATAGCATTAATTTAAAAAAAAAAAATTGAGCACTTTTGAGGGAAAAATCCCTAGTTCCATCCAGTAGCCAGCAACATAAATTGTTGGAGGAGGGCATAGTTTACCCCGGGACCATTTCCACCTTTTGGGTCCATGAGATATTTTTGGGTTTTGTTGAGCTGGTGGATTAGTGCATGTGGCTAATTTCTCAATTTTTTTGGAGCAATTTGGAGGGCTAAATCAACAGTTCCTTTCCAGCAGCAATAACAGTTTTTCTGGGTGGACGCAGATTTGGTAAAAGAGCCATCTCCAGCATTTGGGTACCATCATATTCACCTGGGATATTGCCTTGCTTGTTGTAGCAAGCCCAAGTTCTATCTTTCTTATTATCTTATGTACTTAGTTCTCCGCATTAATAAAATGACTCATTTATTTGCCCTATTTCTTGTGTTTTATTGGTTGGTGCCTATGTAGAAAAAATTATTAGCTATAGCTTAGTTCATGCATCTATTATCTGTTGTAAATTTCAATTTTCAACATTACAATATTCATTCTTGGAAACCTTTTCACTGGCACCTTGACCTTAGGATATTCCATTTTACATGTTATTACTCAAGCCCTAGATCTATCATTCCCTAATGACACCTCTCTAAGGGATGTGAATTGCCTTAATGTGAGATCATAGGACATTTCCACTGTCTCTATAAGGACTCCATGGGCTCCCTCTCTACTTTCTTCCGATACAAGGACCAGAGATGCCTAGGCCTTTCTATCAAGGATATTTTTACATACAAATCTCAACTCTTGCACACATCAAATCACCCTGACGCTTCTAGAACTATTACCTCTTACTTCCATGTTGTTTCGTCTAGTCGAAACAACAAACGACAAGCAGAGTCTCAGTTTGCAGCAGATGGGAGAATGGTGAGACCTAGAGGTTCTTTGCAACCCTTCCCTGTCTGAGATAGATAAGTACACTCGATACCAACCCACAGACGACATACCATGCTTCAGTCAACCTACCGTCAAAGAGTCAGAGGGAATGGCTCAACGCAAAGACAACGAAGGGTGCTTCCCACCCGCCAGACCTCATCCTAGACACAACACAATAGACAAAGAATGATTAGCAACTTCTTCCTTTCGACCTCAAATGTTAGGAGTAACAACTCATCTATTCCCCCTAGGATCACGAAGTTGGATTCCCTGGTGGTTCTGGGGGACCAGGACAAGGAGAGATTGCCTTGCTTGCCTCCCTCGCTATCAAACATCAGATTCAGGAGAAGTTGATCCCATTTGCTTCATCTTCAGCGCCCCCCTCCCTCCTATAGTGTTGCATTGTCCAACAACATACATACTTCACATTTCTCATTTTTGGTCATCCCATATGGCTTTATACATTCTCTATTTGTACTTATATTTCATGTTGGCACTATTTTAGTCATATCTTAGTCTTATTAGCTTTGGAGTCACAATGGAGTCACATTTTCACTCCCACATGTCTTGCATTTACAACGGATGTGTCTTTTAGTCACATTGACCTAATTTTGTTGTCACCCGAGGACATTAATAAATCTTTCTTTCTTTCTTTCTTTCTTACTATCACTGGTTGAGCCTTGTACCTAGTAGAGCCATCCTTTAGGATCCTATTATGTCACCTTAAGCCTTTAAGCCTAGAATATATCTCATAGGTGACCTATATACCGAGTAGCCTCCCATTGATGAAAGTCCATAAACAACAAGGGGTAGTGGCTGTGGTGACAATGTGCTACACCTCATTGTTGTCACTTAGTCTAGTGCTTGCCTTGTAGAGCACCCCTCTACAAGGCTTGCTAGATTTTGAGGCAACAATCCAAAATTTAAATTATCAGCCATGTTAGGGAAAATATAAAAAATTATTATGAAACTTAAAAGAAATTTAAAAAAAAAAAAAAAAATCATTTCTCCAATTATTTAACTCCTAAAGTAACATCAACATCAAACAAACACATTACTAAATGAATATGAAAATAAAATTGAACTATAATATGTATAAATTTTAAGTCATACAACTAATATCAATACATATTTATAATATTTGTCCTAAGATCTGATAGGATGACACAAAGTCACATCAAAACAAAAATTAATGTCTCATGAGATGAATTATGCTAATTAAAACAATGGTCATTGATATAAGATGATGTTATCTATACATTATAGTATTTCCATGTTTCATAAATTTTATAAAGTTCTGTTTCCCAAAACTATTTCCCTTCTACAAACTTTAAACATTTCCACATTTCAAGTAACATTAGGAATGATATTATAGAAACCCCACTAATTGAATCTCCATATATGTCGCGGTTCAATTTAAAGTTCCTTTATAAACATGGAAGTTATTTCAATCAATACCAATAGTACAATATGACCTCTATGTTAAATCAAGAATTTAACCATGTTGAATCCACAATAACTATTATATCACTTGTTGTTCCTTGCCAAAGAAAACTACTAACCAGGCAGTCAAGTCGAGCATTAATAGTTACGATATCCTTCAATGGCTGTAGCAGATTTGCCCTAAGAAGTCTTGAGCTGCAAACACCATTGCCAAAATTTTAAACTTTCATATGAAGTGGATACAACACTAAATCCTAGCAACACTATAACCCTTCAAATTTTTTTAAAACATAACACAAGCAGGAAATGATGAGGAACATTCGTTTTCTTAGCACTCAAAAGTGTATGATGCAATAGAAGGGAAAAGACTAGGCATAGATGGTAAATTTTCACCTAAACTAAAAGAAGTTCTCTAGAAGATTACGGAAACAACTACTACAAGCAAACTTGTCAACTGGATCTAGCTTTGGTGGTGGAGAGTATAAATAGTTATCCTCAACACCTAGTCTCAAATCCCACTTATGACATGTTTCACTCTTCATAAGCCAATTGTTGATTGAAGCTATTGAAGACATAAATATTTATTGGGGTTGGCAATATACCAATAATCTCAGCCTCACTTATGGGCTGGAGGATGGGACACAGAGTTACAAATTAAAAATAAAACTAATATAGGTTTTATAACGTGTTGTAATGTAGACTAGGGGCTTGATGCAAATTTGTTCTTAGTGGAATAATGATGATCGTTATGACCATTTGTGGGGCACTTATACATGTAACATGACCTCACTAGAATTTTGTAATATTGCACATGTGTGCATCGAGATAGTTTTTGGAGTCATTTGGTGGTGACCTATATCTTAGGTAATGATGAATTACACTCATAGGTCTTCCTTATCCACTACATCTCCTTTGTCTCGTGATAAGCATATCATCAACCTTTATGGATTAATTGATCTCCACCATTGATTATGCCTTATCATCAATGGTCCGGGTTACTTCTATTTACTATAAAATGAGAGATTTTTTTTTTCAAAATGCTTAATGTTCCATATTGTATACAATGGTGATATCATTTTCTATTGATTTAGCAATATGGTATCTCTGTAATATTCGGATGGGATAACTATTTTAACTAAAATGCTGAAAAAACTGAATACCACAAGTAAAATAATCATTCATTCAACAGAAGATTGCCATGTAAAATTAAAAGACAAGAAACACTGCAATCCAATACCATATAGAACAGAAGAAAAATCTCAGCTTTTATTATAGATAATAAATAGGGGTTTACATATAGATCTGACCCAAGAAGAGCTAAGATAGAAAACTGGCCACCAAGATAAGCTGCTGAACGGTGCTGGCCACAAACTGAACTGCTGCACTCTCCCTCCGGCAACAGCTGACACTGAACCCACTGAAATGATGAAGCCCAAGTTGAAGATCTGAATGATCCTCACACCAAACTCTGAAGCTCTGTGAAACTCCTCAGTGAAGTCTCCTCAAAAGTATTGGGTTTCCGTCCAATACTCACAAATCACCCGAGGGTTTCCGTCCTGGGGCTACTGCATGAAGTAGAGAACCACGTCCTCAAACCTCTCATATACAAGCAAATGATCTACTCCAAAGATATCTCCCAATGGCCTCCTCCCTTTCTTTTATAGATCCCTTGGAGCCTTCTAGAGCATTATTTTATTATTATTTTATTTATGGAGCACTTTTCCCTTTTATTAAAATACTATAAAATATTCCTTTTTAATGCAGAAAAGGGTATATCGGCTACCACGCCTCCTCCGGTCACTGAAATCTCTGTCTAACTATCCCATCGTGTAGGTCTCCTCATCCCGGTTCCGATGAGCTATTACACTAAGGTGTTCCATCGTATATTCCTCCCGGAATGCCACCTTGAGCATAATCAGCTGAGTTAAGCCCATAAATAACTCAAAATTCCAAAAGTTATCGGAATGCATCGGAACGAAAGCCAAACTGCTCGGATGGTGGAGTATATCAAGCGAATGCCTCCGAACACCATGAAAACTCCACAAAACTCCTCCGAAAGCTCCTGAGCCCACTGATAGCACCAATCTGTACATGTGACTTGTCTGCTCCTAACTCTGGAAGTCCCTCCTTGCCCTGTCACGGGTGATACCAAAAATGGGAACATTACAGACCTCTCGCCCCAAGATTGCTTGCCCTCAAGCAATCGAAATATGTGGGCCACTCTATTGGCCCGCTGCATCTCAGACCCAATGCCTGGATCCCATACCAACCTCTGGGTGCTGCTATGCACCTGTGTCAAACCTCTCGGAACAAATCCCTCAATGCCGAGATCCCAAACTGATCTCTCTCTGTCCCAGTCAACAAACAATCCTCCCGGATCCCAATGCCACCATGGCCAATCATCGCCCAAGTCCCATGGCTCAAGCTGCGCACTGTCTCTGGCTATAGCTGATGCTCTCAGAGGTGAAGTCCACCAGCAAGCATCAATGCTCCCGGGCTCCTGCTGTGCTGTACCTGTAACTGCATATGCTGCCCCACCAACTGCATACCAACTCATCACCTCTCTCCAATCCAAGTCCTGACTCAATCCCACGCTGATCCTGTTCTCCTGGAATCGGGAAGGAGTCCTGAAGTAACGACAACCGGTGCCCTCCTGCCAACTGGAATCTGTAACATCTACTGTGTCTAAGGGCCCCTGCTCCACTGTGCTCGCCACGAAAAATACCGTACCATCAAGAGGGTACCAACTCATGATCTCCCTCCAGTCCATCCTGGAAGAAGAATCCAATGTAGCAACAACCACACATGGAACACGCCCAGGGTGTTGCTGCCAGCCTGTAATCAACTCCCACTGCTCTGCCCTGTCTACCAATGGAAGCTGCTTGTAGAAGGAAGCCCCTCTCTCTATAGTGGGCCAAAGTGGGCAAGACATGCTGCAAGCCCCATCGATGTACTACTGGAGAGTACTACTCATCGAAAGTGCTGCAGCCCGGCCGACTGTATGTACATCTGTCTGTACCTCATCAATGTGTCGGCCCAAAGATGGATGCTCCACCATCTCCAACAACTCATCCCTCTCATCGGGAACGTAAAACTCCTGCTGTCCCCTAGCTCCTTGCAGAACTATCCCATCGACCTCCAACGTCTCTAGAGGATATGGATCTGCAACTGGTGTCTGTGCATCTGACTGCTCCTCCTCAAAGGCTGACCCCAATATTAGCTGCATATCCATCATAGGCTCAATGTGGGTGCCCATCTGGATCTTACCCAGGGAAATGTCATGCCTGATGTCCATAGTATCCTCCTCTGCTGACTCAGGCTCCATCATATGCTGCTCTGGCTGAATCGTCACAAGTAACTCATCACCCAGAGTATCACCTATACAGTCCCCTGACTGCTCACCCTGCACACTAGAACACAGCTCTGGTCTACTGTCATCATCATCTCTGCATGGCTGCCCTCGCTCCCCAGAAGCATCCTCATATGATCCCATGGACTCATTTGAAGAAGAGTCCTCATCCTGGCATACAGAAGGAACGTCTACCTGCTCTACCTCTGCCACCTCATCTGCATCTCTCACACATGAGTGATCAGGCCCCCGAGGTTCTTTGCAAATGAAGCAAAGTCCCTTCCTCCTCCGACTCATTTCTCGCTGCTCGACCCACCAAAGCCGGAGTCGCTCCTCCTTGGTCAACCGTCTCCCTGAGAGAAACTCAATGTTCTCGCTCCAACTAGCCCTTGGGCTAGCTCATAGCGACGGCGAGACCAATCGCTCTCTCCTCCAAATGCTCAAGAACCGGGTCCGCAACTCTCTCGCCAATGGTCTCATGGTCTCTCATGCATGACGACAAGATGGGCTGCATGTGTGCTATGACGATGATCGGGATGATGTCTCCTAATGCTAAAGAAGCATCGAAACATCCGCAAAATCGAGTCATCACACCCAAGGTCAATCATGATGACATAAGTCTTGATTGTGGCCATACTCCATAGAATCTCAAGCTTCTTCCCGAAGGTAGAACTCGTGTTGTTGTCCAAATCTCGAAAAGTCTCTACAATCAATCTGAAAATTCTTCTCATAATATCATCATTGTAGGGAGGGAAGGGTGTTGTTATCCTCAAAATATCGCTGAAACAAGAGGCAACTATAAAGTCGGACTCTCTCACTTGGATGTTCCAATAATGCGGCTTGTATCAATGCAAGCATAGATGGCTTCAAAGCCCAATTTAAACTCCAATCAGATTGCTCTACCTTTGAAAGGCAGGAATCTAGTTTCTCTAACACGGGAAAGTCATTTTCTAACCTTCCACTCTTTAATTTCATTCCAAGTACATACGACCAATCTTCCACTTCTTCCTCCTTTTGTAAATTCCTTGGATGCTCTTGTTGGAGCAATTTATGTACCTTCTTGGAGAAGAGTCTGCTTTGCTCGTTTTGTTTTCCGGTTTTCGATGCATGGTGGTTCAAGGAACCAACCTCGTCTTTATTTTCATCAATCTGTTTAGAAGTTCCTCCATGGTTCAATCAAGGATATAATCACTGTTTTTTCCGAGTTATTAATTTTCCCTTCAGTCAAGATTTTAACCAAACCTTTCATATACACGCTCGTCGTATGTATGAGTCGTACAAAATTTCTTCTCTAAAAGAAATATTATAGGGAGATTTCAACCATTAATGAGGCTTCATAATGGGGTAATCTTCCTAAACTCGAAAGACAGATTTATTCTAGTTGATGATAGTATTTTTGAGGAAAGATAACAATATGGCATATAGTAAAGTATAGAAATTTTGAACACTGGTTATGTAGCTTGTGGAGAACCCATCAACTCGGAGAGTGCATACCGAGACGGTAATAAATAAGCCCGTCATGTTTCCGGAATGATGCCATCGGTCGCACACATGGAACGATCTCTCGCAATACCTCTACTTAGAAATGGTCCAATGCTGGGACAAATTCCACGATCCCAAACAACAAACTCGGCTCACACCACCTCGATATAATTGATCCGCTACGGCAATGCGAGATATCGCTCTGGAATAAGTCTCACAAAGTATTCGACCTCTTGTTATTGTGCAACAATTTGGCCTTGAAACACTGCTGGTATACACACAAATTCGGCCTTGCTTTGGAACAAGTAATTCGGCCTTGAAACTGGGCATGTTCGGACAATTATTCACGGCTTCGATAGACGGCTAATCAATCATCGTGTTTCTTTTGGGAAAATCGTGAAGATTCCTTCAGGGACTGGTTTCCAACTAATCACAATTTTTTACGGTATATGACGGTGAGTTGAACGTCACGTTAGAGAATACTCCGTCCAAAAGATAACCCTAAGAATGTCTTCGAGTTCAAGGTGAATACAACAACCGCTCCGGGAGGATCCAGCCCATGCAATTTGGTTAATCTGTTTTAGATGCAATTCACGTGCCGGCGGTATTTTCCGAGATTTCTAGTGATGGATTTCACTAAGAGATTGGGTGTGGCTCCCTTTAAATGAATGAATTGGCCACTTACGCAGCCCCTGGTTGGTCGAGTAGTCGGGTCCGTTGTCCTTCCGCAAACTTACGCGCATAAGGAATAACACGGTCTATGTGTCGGTCATCGGTGAGCCGTAAGAAATGCTGCCCTCCACGGATATAAGTCGGCCTCCTAAAAGAACAATTGTAGTTGGAAAAATTCGTTGGTTTCTTCAACTCTTTGGCATCAACATCCTTGCCCCAAACAATTCGGTTGATCACACGAGTGCCGCCAATATGTTTTGGGTACGTACAATGTCTGCGACCCTCCCACTCAACTCACCACTCAAGCTGTTGTGAATGATTTCCACGACCCCACTAAAAGAAATTGCCCCTTGTAAAAGCGGATTTGGACAGAAGTCGACTTCCCCCAAGGAATGATGACAGAGGGGTTTCTGTCCGGTCTAGAAAATACGATAAAATTTTAAATTATATGTGGTGGCCTCCTCTCCATTCCTTTACCAATCGATCGACGCCACCGCCTCTTCAATTCCGTCCGTTGATGCGTCACTATCTCTCGGAGACGATGTACGCTTTTGCTTTTACGGCGGGGTCCCCACGCTCACGAGGAATTACCGACAAGTGGTTGTTTATGATTTTTCGTCCCCTTCAACATTTCTTGATTCGTTTGATTGCGGTCTTTTCCCATGCGCACGGTGTTGTTGGTTGAGCCCGATAACATTCTTCTGTTGCCGCATCTCGTCTTTCCTGCCGGATCGCCTTACCACGGTTGCATAGGCCGTCGCCGGGTGAGTGGTAGGCTGTCTTGTTGTGCGCACGCCACTAGAGTGACGGCCTTCGGCGATGAGGCAAAACATGCTTTCGGTGGCTTACAGACACACCCACTCAACCACCGACACCCTTACTCCTTTACGCCAATATGCACACAAACGATGTCGTAGACCGCAATGATCCCATGAATAGAGCCACGGCTCCTCTACCGAACGCAACTATAACAACCCTTAGCATGCAATCCTCCAACAATGATTCACAAAATGCCAAGAAATGGAATGAATCAATTTATGAGAATAATGGTAATTCGGCTTTAAACAATCGACTATGTATTTCTCAACTTGACCCTTGGAGATCAATAACTCGGCCTTTCTCAAATTCTTCATCAATTTGCAATTAAAATTAAAACTCTGACAGCGGAGCCAAGTTCGATGCTCCGATACCACCGTAATATCCCGGATGGGATATTTTAACTAAAATGTAGAAAAATACCTGAATACCACAATTTGCCGTAAAATAATCATTCATTCAACGAGAAGATTGCCATGTAAAATTAAAAGACGAGAAACACCGCAATCCAATACCATATAGAACGGAAAGAAAAAATCTCGACTTTTATTATAGATAATAAACGAGGGTTTACATATAGATCTGACCCAAGAAAGAGCTGAGATAGAAAACCCGCCACCAAGATAAGTTACTGAATCGACAGCGGCCACAAAGCTGACTCGTCGCACTCTCCCTCCGGCAACAGTCGACACTCGAACCCACCGAAATGATGAAGCCCAAGTTGAAGATCCGAATGATCCTCACACCAAACTACGAAGCTCGTGAAACTCCTAAGTGAAGTCTCCTCAAAAAGTATTGGGTTTCCGTCCAATACTCACAAATCACCCGAGGGTTTCCGTCCTGAGGGCTACTTGCATGAAGTAGAGAACCACGTCCTCAAACCTCTCATACACAAGCAAATGATCTACTCCAAAGATGTCTCCCAATGGCCTCCTCCCTTTCTTTTATAGATCCCTTGGAGCCTTTTAGAGCATTATTTTATTATTATTTTATTTATGGAGCACTTTTTCCCTTTTATTAAAATATTATAAAATATTCATTTTTTAATGCGAAAAAGGGTATATCGGCTACCACGCCTCCTCCGGTCACCGAAATCTCTGTCTAACTCGTCCCATCGTGTAGGTCTCCTCGTCCCGGTTCCGATGAGCTATTACACTACGGTGTTCCATCGTGTATCCCTCCCGAAATGCCACCTTGAGCATAATCAGCTGAGTTAAGCCCATAAATAACTCAAAATTCCGAAAGTTATCGGAATGCATCGAACGAAAGCCAAACTCGCTCGGATGGTGGAGTATATCAAGCGAATGCCTCCGAACACCATGAAAACTCCACAAAACTCCTCCGAAAGCTCCCTGAGCCCACCGATAGCACCAATCTGTACATGTGACCTGTCTGCTCCTAACTCGGAAGTCCCTCCTTGCCCTCGTCATGGGTGATACCAAAAAATGGGAACATTACATATGGTTATTGAAATATGGTGATGACCACATATTTCTCCTTTGTTTGATTGTGATAGTAATCTATTTGAGACAATTTTTGATGGTAGAAATCTGGTCCTTTTATGCATTTGTGATGGGGAGACCGTTTACATTAAGCGGTACATGTTACCAACCAAAAAGTGGGTAACCCCATAGGAGAAAAAATATCTCCTTTGGACAACTAGCCAACAACCCTAATTTTCTCAATACATGGTGATATGCCATATTCCTCTGCTATTTGCACTAGTCAAACATCTCTCACCATCTGACATTCATCTTGAATGAAGGTGGGTCACCATTTCGCAGGTACTTCAATCATCTTGCAATCATGTGCTTTTACTTAACGTTTTGGGCATCTTAACATGTATTAAGGGTTGATCTAGATGATTGACCAAGCTTGACTATAAACCTATTCTCTCACTTTACCAAGGAGGTTAGTTTTTGACCCTAGTCTAGTGCAACCTCCTCAGAGGCCATGGCATTATAGAAGGGGCATTACTTGGGAAACTTGGATTGTAGCATGTCCATGGTTTTTCCATACAAACCATTTTCCACCATTCCCCCATTTTCATATCCATTCTTCAGTCTTGTGGTTATTGGTTCATTGGAATCGACGCTTATTACCCACCAAAATGGGTGACCCTATAGGAGAAAATGTTTGTCCTGTTCTTCACATATATCTGGCCAGCCATGCAATCCTTGACAACCACCACTAGCTGATGTCGTGCCATTTTATCTCTGCCACCTGCATCGGTCAAATACTTTCTCACCCATCTGGCAAGAGCACATGGATGAAGGTGGGCTCCCGATCAAAATGCACTTTATCCATTTTTCAATCGAGTGTTGATGCTTGTTTGTATTTGGGCTTTTGAAATGGATTATGGGTTGACTTGGAAGGAGGGATTTTGACCTTGATCTAGTTTTGTCACCTTAAATGGGAAGTTAATCTTCGATCCTATACCGGTGGGACCTCTCCTAATGGACCAATGGGTTTAGGAGGGGCACTACTCAGGAAGTCTCGAATGAGATAACGTGTTCCATATATCCCTATTCCATATTTACCACTTCAATCTTACATCGCAATTCCATATTCCACCTATATTCTTTGGGTTCAACTGACCGTTGGTTCTCCAAGATTTGGCACCCATACATACACATACCTAGGTAGGGCCCGAAACTTTTCCCTGGGAGGTTGATGCAACTAAAAGAAAAGGAAAAAGCATAGTATGGACACAAAATAAAATAAAAAGAATATGAAAATGCAAAGTATGGTCGGGACATGTACATTAGCACGTGGGAAAAAGCCTCGCATGAGCTCTACGTCACTCACTATGGTTGTCATGTCCCCAATAAATAATTTTGCGAAGTACAATCCTCAATTTTGTAATTTTGGAAATGGATAAATATTTTGGAAAATAAACTTAGGAAAATTGAGTTGTGGAGGTTCAATTTAATTTTGGGGGAGAAAAAAAGGCTAAACATAGGACAAAAGAAAAATTAAAGTGGTAATGGGCTATGGGGGGTATTGACCACACTTTGTCAACTACCCCATAGCAGTACACCCCCATTTTTTTTAAATGGGATTCGTCATGTTCGACGTGGTCGCGCCATTCAGATTCCATCATCAGACGGCATTTTGTTATAAATAATGTAAACCCATTCTGCATGTTATGATGTAAATGATCTAAGTAAGACCGTCAATGTATGTAACAACCTAGGTAAGCCTAGTATGTTGGTAATGATTTCTATCCTAGGAGGTTTTTTGTCTCACTGATTCACGTAAGTGATCGGCAAAGTTTTTCCCTCCAGCCTCACCCCAAAGCTAGGGTGGATTTTGTCATCAGCATGCTAAGTGAGTCCTAGTGTTTTCTATCGAGTCCTTGTAAAAGTAGTTTGAGCTACTTGGTCTACTAGATCATGTTTTGAGTCGCAGAATTGAGTATTTATTTGAAGGTCTATACGAATGGGTATTCCCCCTTTATGTATGTAAATGTATTATCTCATGTAAAGAGGGTTGGAAAAATAATTAAAATCCCCTCTCAGTCAATTAATTAAATTTTCTGGTCAATTAATTTAAAAAATCTCAAACCATAAATTTAATTAATTTAGAGTCCTAAGTTAGGATTAAATCTTTAAAGGCAAAATTTGTGGGTCCTTGGAAAATGATTTTGAAAGCCCCAGGCCAAGGGAATATTGAGAATTTTAAGAAATTTTGGACCTTTGGGCCTTGGTGGTTAAGTCAAAGTCAAAAATTTTGGGTAATTAACTCAAAAATAATATTTTTGAGTTAATTAAAATTGAATTAAATGATAAATTCGTTTTTTCCCCAAAATTTTAATTTCAACGCCCTGGATTAAAAGATGATTAAATCTTTTGGACGGTTGAGATTATTTTGACAAGGATCATCCAAACTAGCCGTTGGAGATTTTGTCCTATAAATTTAGAGGTCTTTGTCAGTATGGAATCGTCCGATCTCAAGATCGTGCACTTGTCTTCGAAGCTCTTGTAAATTTTTGAGTAATAAAGCATAAAGACTTTGGGGTTGCAAATTTTGATGTTCCTTCTCGGATCTATGTGGTGAATTGTCTCTAAACTCTGCTACTTTGTTTTTGCATTTTATGGTTGATGGCCTTCATGGATTAATCTACATACAGGTATCTTGTGCAGTTTTCTGGATTCATAAAATGACATTCTGATTTTTCTGAAAGATCTCATGTTGTTTTCTTGAATCTCTATCGATCTAAAGTTCAGATCTAAGTGTGCAGGGAAATTTTTTTTAAGGGTTTGAGCGTCTGGGGAAGTCTTCGGTTGGACCAGCCGACTCTCAAATGACATAAATCTGAAAAGCTCATTATTTGTTAAATTCCAAGTCTATCTTACGAAATTGGTGGTTTTGCAAGATCTGTTAGGGCTTGTGCCTCTCTTTCAATTTCATTTTCTAAAACTGTGCTAAATGGATTCAAATCTGGCCATGAGGGTTTTAAATCTGTAAACTAGTTTATAAATTTGTAAATTTTTTAAGACTGTAAGCGTTTAATCGTTTTCTTGATGTATATATCTTCAGATCTGGATGGTTTTTTGCAGGTTGTGGGTTTAAATCGGAAATGTTTTTAAGATCTGAGGCAAATCTAGCCTCCAAAGGCCAGATTTGGCCTCAAACTGCTACTGTGGACAAAATTTGAGCGTAAATTGAAGAAGTTTTAAATTTTGCTGGAAATTTAAATGTACTGGGTTAATTATTGGCTCTGAATTTTGTTCATTCCCTGCGATCTACAAATCCGTTTGCTGCATCTCATCGATCTTTCTCCATTTGCACCAACATCCTCCATTCCGTACCCTACTGCCGTCCTTCTTTCTATGCCCTTTCCTTCTTCATCACCATCCAACGCTTCTCTGCCCTTCTTCATTCTATGTAACCTAGCCACCGCCTAGCTTTTCCCACGCTGTCTTTTTCCTCTATCTGGCATCGATCCTTATGCTGTCTATTTGTTTACACCTTCCCTCACGTCGATATCCTTTCCTAACACCTGCATTTCGACCCATTTTACTTAGCCACCGCTACAGATCTTCATCCTTAGCCCGTCCACCATATTCTTCTTATCTCAACTCCTCTGCTCCACATTGACCCTCCGTTCGATGTTTTCCTTCGCCCTTCGTTCACCCATCTCCTCTCCACATTGAGCCGGCGTGCCTCTTTCTTCTAGCATCGAACCCATCTGCCCAACGTCGTGCTCCAGTCGCTCGACCTGCAAGCAATTTCAACGAAACGACAAACGCACGCATACATAAAATCGATCGATCTCAATTTTGCGTGGAAAACTTTAAGTCGATTTTGATTTAATGTGGGTAGCGTTAGTTTGAATAGATTTTCATTATAATTTTATTTTAGTTAGGATTAGAGTTGGTTTAGATTAGCGTTAGATTTCGATTTAGTTTTAATTTAGTTTGATTTAGGATCTAACTTAGGTTTTAGTTTAGATTTTATCTAGTTTTGTCTAACCTTAGCTTTAGTTTTAAATTTTAAATTTTAGAATTTTAGAATTTTAAATTTTAATTTAATCTTAGTTTAGTTTTTAACTTAGTCTTAGCTTTAGTTTTAATTTTAATTTTTTAGATTAACTTTAGAATTCTAATTTTAATTATTGTTAAATTATAATTTAGATTTAGACTCTATTTTTGTATTTAGTTAGTTTTAGATTTAGATTTTAATTTTAGTTTTTCCTTTAGAATTAGTTTAATTTTTGTTTTAGGATTAAAAAGAATAATAAAAAAATATAAAAATTTCAAAATTCTAAAAAATCTAGAAAATACAAAAAATATAAAAAATTTCAAATTTTCTATAGTCAAATGCGCTAAAATTTTTTCTATCTGAAATTTGACTGTGGAATATTTTAATTTTCAAACTGGGTTATATTGGAATATCTTAATTTCGGAAATATTTCAAGCATTTGGCATCGTTTCATGATAAGCTTTGTTGATTGGCTTCAATATCTTAATGAATGATCGTGGCATTTTCTATTGAATATCATTGTGGTCATTTAGCAACAGTTATACATCCAATACTTATCTTTAATTGCATAACGGGATCTTGTTTGACTCCATAAGGCACTGGTTTTAACATAATCAATCTGTGAAATCTCGTTAATTTTATCAAGTATTTGGTGTTTTAGCTGTGTCTCCTAGATTCTTCCTCTTCATTTCAAATAGGGTCTACCTCCCTTAGCTTGCAAGGAAACAGCTTAAATAGAGATATTGGGGATCAGGGTGACCGCCCCCGATCTGAGCCATTGTCATGGTGCCTTGACAATCTGTGCGACAACAGGGTGCACTAAGAAAAGAAAACTGAACCCCTTGGGAAAATCGAACCACAAGGAAGAAGTGAGAAAGGGAGGTCGAAATTGGTGGAGCCCACAAGGAATAGATGAGTAACAATTATAAAAGGGAGAGAAGAGTCTCATTTTGGACATCTTTTTGGCATTTTATTTTCAGAACTAGAGAGATTGCTTGACCTGCTTAGCCAATTTAACCAGTGTTGTTTAGCACAAGGAATTTCCAAGTGAGAATTCCACCTCTTCTTCGATGAGCTTCGAGTGTCACACTAGGAGAGAATTTGAGAGCAGAATTCTGTCATTGGAGAGCCAATTCACTGTTGATTTTTGGGGTAGCATCGGATGTGCTCTAGCTTCGAAACTTTGTGGAGGGACTAGAACACATGAGATTTCCAAGACCCAGAAATCGTTTGGATAAATTCCACCTAGAGCTTAAGTCATTCAAATAATTAATTATTTTAAATGGAGCCTAAGTTAAAACTTAGGGAATTTAAATAATTAAAGTGAATTAATTTAACATATGGGAGAGAATGTTCAAAGTGACAAAGATCAAGTCTTTTCTAATATTTGCCTTCGATTAGAGATTAGATCATAGCCATTTATTCATCAACAGGGAAAGTATAAAGGAAGGCTTGAGGGTCAGTTGGAGAACACACACGGGGACTGAATTTAGAGATCGAATTCTTCTGACGGAGAAGTACTCGGACGAATATCAGATCTGAGTAGTTCAGTGAAATAAGGGGCAGTTCGGCAGCGGCACTACAATCCAAGGCTAAGAATACAAGTGCAAAGAGGCAGATCAGCACCAAGAGAGACAGTGTAGCCCTTGAGAGGGTGATGCACCGCCAACAGGGCTCACGCAGAGCCAAAGGGTGATGCAAAGCTAGAGGGGGTGACGGAGTTACTTAAGCAGCTGCGCTAGGGTTTTCGTGAGTGATCTGAAAAATGTGTGGATAACTTGAAATGCTTATGTGCAAGCACCTCCCACTCAGTTAAACAAATAAAAGATCTTGCTTATACATGACTGTACGAAAATGAATACTTGAAATAGGTGTATGTTTTTTTTAATTGTTTAAGTGCTTTAAGAACATTTGTTTTTGTTGATATTAAACATGTGAAACAACCATAAAGTGCAGCAAATAAGCATCAACACATAACAACAAATCTAATAAAGGATTTCACCCGAATATCGTGGGCTACGTATCCTTGAGCCTTTGTCAACTGACTTGGCTCTTTGGGATTATGATGGGAAATTTATTTTACAAGTTAATAACTCAACTCCAATGGTTATCTGAACTGAACCAATCGGTTTAGAATACCATCATACCCCTAGAATGGTTGCTATCTCACTGAAAATAGAACTAGGCTTCCTTTGACTTGACCTCATCTGTCGGTGCTCTTAAGCTTCCCTGAACTTCTCTTTGGTACAAACTCCCTATAAGTCCTTTTATGTCCTTGAAACCTCACCTACTGTCTCCAGCATATATCAGACATCCAAAATAGGTTGATCATTTTCTCCAAATGAGCACCGGCTTCCCAATCTAGGCCTCCATCCACTGATGACCCTGGGCTGCCTGAAACTTCCCTGTGGCTTCTCGACCTTCAGAAGTCTCCAAATGGCTCTGCAAATCCATTCAATGGATTTATAATATCCAAAATAGTCAGAATAAACTATTCACTTGCATAAATTGGCCTTTGGCTGCTCTGGTTTCGCCTACAACACCTGGTGGCAACCCCCGGCTCTCGAGCCACTGAAAACTTCTTTGAAGCATCTTGGCCTTCAAAAGTCTTCAAAAGCTTCTGCAAATCCCTCTGATGGATTCAGAAGGCTCAAATAGTCATAATAGACTATTGGTTTGCTGAGAATGGATACTGGCTGCTTTGGATAGGCTTCATTCTCCTGCTGGCACCTGCTGGCCCCTGGAACTTCCCTGAAGCAACTCGGCCTTCAGAAGTCCTCTACTGGCTCTGCAAACCTCACCATTAGTTCCAGAATGTTTGAAACATCCAAAATTGACTATTTTTTTCTTGAGTAAGGCCTCTAGCTACCCTGGCTAAGCCTCATTCTTCTGTTGGCCCCTGGTGGCCCTAGTGGCCCCTAGTAATTCTCTAAAGCAAAATCTCACTCAGAAGTCCTCTAATGGCTCTGCAACCCTCACCAATGAGTCTGGAATGTCCAAGATAGTCGAAATTGACTAATCACACTCTAAGAATGGTCAAATCTAGCTCAAGATAGAGCCTAATCAATTTGTGTCCAGTTACCCCTAAATCAGCTCCACTAATTGTGGAGGAACTGCAGTTAGTTGGAGATAAACTAGCCAACCACCCTAAATTTGGGCGCGCTCCTAAACTGTCACCAGTCTGATCGTTACATTAAATGCTAAGTTGTGGTTGGACACATGTCCCAAACCACGTGGTCATCGAAAAGTCGAAGCAGAACTGAAGGTGTAAACTTGTGGTAAGTTAATTAAACTGGAGTTAAACCTGACCGCCAACGCAACTGTCAGTGTTTAAACCATGTAATGTGACAAGGCTTCAGCATGAAACAGGCTAAGGATAGATGTAATATTCCCAAATGGAAAAGATAGGAATATAGAACATATGCAGCATTCCAAACTAAGCAAAACAGGAATATAGCACTAAAGTCTAGAAAATGTCGGAAATGTGCTGCAACTAGAAATTACATTAAGACATCATAATCATAAGCAGTAAACAGATGAATCATATCATTAAGGATCAACAATAATGTAAGTACACAGTGCTCCAAAGGGAATGCACTCAAGCCACAAGTTTGCTGCTGGAAACTGCTCCTACTGTGAAGAAGATCTTTGTGTGGAAGGCTGTTGGAGTGCTCAGACTGATCCGGGATTTTAACCACAGATTCCACTCAAAAAACCCAAAAAAACCCAGAAATGATTTAGCCAGATTTTAACTTTGGATTTTCGGCCCTTTTTGGGTTGCACCCTGCACCCCTGTTGGCTGAGTTACGCACTCCCTGAAGACAACTGCTAATATAGGGCTGAAATATTGATCTATCAGCTGCAACAACACCCAATCAACTCAATAGGTGAAGGGCTGGTCCCCTCACTGGAAAACAAGCTTAGAAATTGGAGATCTCTCTCCTCCACTGCTACACCCATGCAACACAACCCAACTCTATAAAGAACTGTGTTGTATATGAGACTGAAGCTTTGGCCTAATCCCTGATTGTGGAATGATAGTGCAATACTCTTCCTAGAGGCTTCTCAAGGAAAGGGGTGGGCTTCTCGCTCGGGAACATGTGCAAAAAAGCACTACAATCTTAGCTAAACAGCTAAAGAAAGCTATACGTCTAAACAGACCATATATTCAGAAATATCAAATACATAAACATGAATAACTATGTCTGCCATCATCTTCCTTATATAAGTGGTGAGCTTCCTCACCCTTGGCCCCACTCATTAAAGACAGTACTTCCATGCATGGAGTCTCCACCCAAAACTGCGTTGTCCCATAATGAATGCCACTCCTCTATGACAGCGTTGTTGATTTGGTCAAAGTTGACCCAGTCTACGTGCTCCAGCGCCTATTCACACCTTAGGGTGCTTTATTATGCTGAAAAGATGATCTACTTTCACATGATAAGTGGTTTTATTCTTCATAAAGAGATTTATGGGTCTCCCTACCCACTTATTCACCTATCTAAGTGACAAAACATAACTTTAATAGTCCAATAAATTTTGGAATATTACAATAAACCTTTAACCGCGGATTTATTGGTGTTAAGCCCTTGGGTATGGGCTAAGGCCACATGGGGAGGCTGGCCCGAAGGGCTGGCCCCTCCGCTCCCCCAAACATCAAACGGTTAAACAATAAGTATTAGCCGAGAACTATTATGGTTAAGAACCACAGCATAGGGGAGACGGTAAGGCTTGTGCATGCTGTCGGAGGTCGCGCAATCGATCCCGGTCCGCTCCACCAAAATTTTATATAACCATTCCTGGGCCACGTGGCGGCCTCTGAGCCTGCCACGTGGCAGCCTCTGATTGACCAATAAAAACCTCGTACAATCAACTAGCAAATAGAACGATGCCACTTCTCCTTCATCGACTGGCTCGAAAGGAATATTTCGAGGAATATTCCAAGAATATACCCTGGAATATTCTTTTTGTTGAATATTCAAATGCCTAGTCAAACCTGGTCAAAGGTCGAAAATTGCAGTTTACTGGACTTTTCAAATTACGATAACTTCTTCATACGGTGTCGGTTTTTCAAACTGTTCGTGGCGCCGGAATCAGGAAGACGAGATCTATCTGGTCTCTCAGGTTCGACACACTTTCGAACACTTTGAAATTTGAGCTATCACTTGGGTCCTTGATCCAAATCTGATCACACTTCCCCATTAGGAATCTTTTGGACCCCAAAAGACTGATAACATGATCTGTTCAATAGATGAGAGTACAACACCCTCACTTTTCCAGCCTCCATACACTTTGCCTTGCTTGGCTTAGTGCCTTTAAACCCAACTCGAAGGTAGTCAACACTTCCTTTCTTAGATGCTCTGGTCCTCCTGTTAAGAATTGTCTTCCTTGCTCATCCAGAAATTTCTAGCGAGAAATTTATAGAAGGTAGCTTAACATCATGCCCTTGATCATCGATCAAAGGTGGCTCAAACAAACGTAAGTTTCCAACAGAAATGCATACATGATAGAAATTTGCATATGTACAAATGAATGTATGTCTTACTGAGTTAAGATGTCAAACCACTTCTTACCAAGCCACTTCCACGGCGATTTTTGCTACTGAAAATATTCTTCATGTGAAACATTCTTTGGTTCCAATTTCGCCAGTCTTTTTATCCTCTTGCTTCATGTGCTTGGGATGATTAGTTGGATGCAATGTCCAACATTGGGCAACAAAATGTCCCTTCTTCTGGCAATGTGTGCAAGTCGTTTGCACCTTTTGAGCAAGTTGCCTTCGGTTCAAATGTTTCCTATATGCCTTCATCCTCTTCCAGCATCTTGAAACATCATGGTTACAGAGACCACAACAGGAACAATAACTCTTTCTTCCATTCACGCATGCAGATTTTCCATGCTTTACAAAAACATAATCAGCATGACTATGGGAAGAATTATACCTCAAATGTTGCTTTGCATGTCCATATTTTTTACCTTCTTGAGGAGATGAACTTGTAGAGATTCTAGCTTTCCTTTGAAGACTAACATCAGTGTTCTTATCTTGATAGTTGTCCGAACTCTTTTGCTCACCATCAGTTGCATGTATACAAACATCTTGCTGCAACATAGGCTTCAAACAATGGCATTCATCTTAAATACAAATTTGACATGTTTGTGGTTTTGAACTTGCAACAAAAGTTCTTCTTGAAACTGTCTCAAGTTCCTTCATGGCTGTAGAGTTTTCGCCATAAGATTGAACATAGCCTAGACCAAACTTCTTAGGCCTTTCCTCAACCATAATAGGATCAATCATGCCTTGTGCATGTTTGCCTAAACCCTTGCCTTCATAGCCCATTTTTAACATTAACTTGGACCCTATACCTCTAGTGTGCTTTTCAAATGAACCTACACATCTTTCTGAAGAGGAAATCGAAGACAAATTTGAGTGTTTTACCTCTGCTTCACGCATGTGTTTGGTTAAGGCCTCTTGGGCTTGATGGAGCTACATCTCCATCTCATGCATTCTTTGAAGAATTCCTTCTTTCTCTTGCTTCATAGCAACCAACTGCTCACGAAGTCTAGTGCTTTCCTTTCTATCTTCAAACAGAATTTGCACCCTATCCTTCAAGATGTAGAAGTCTCGCTTCATCTCTTCATCGAAGAATCTTGTGAAGGAGGAGGATTTTAAAACCTCACTTGAAGAAGTTGTCATCATTATGTCAATGAACTAAAGAACTTCAACAAAAATTCAAAAAGCTTCAAAACAATTTGACAGAACTTCTTAACAATATGGCTGTAGATTCAAGCTCTTTTCTGCAGCTTATATCTCTTCTTCAAGCAGCGTTTTGCAAACAATCTTCAAGAGGGATTGTGCTTCAAGGGTTTCCTTGAGGTCCTTTGGGTAAGGAAGATGCTTTCAACCTTCTTCCTTCTTGTCCTCTTCTGGACTTAGCTAACAGTAGCTTCCCTTGTCCTTTGGCAAAAGCAAACTTGTAAACATCAGTCAATTTGCAAACAATTAAATTCTTAGCACTGTTAAACACCTTTCAAGTCAAACAAGCAAGCTAGCGACTTGGCTCTGATACCACCTGATCTGAAAATGGGTGGATAACTTGAAATGCTTATGCGCAAGCACCTCCCACTCAATTAACTAAATAAAAGATCTTGCTTATACATGACTGTGCGGAAATGAATACTTGAAACAGGTGTATGTTTTTTTTTCATGTTTAAGTGCTTTAAGAACATTTGTTTCTGCTGATATTAAGCATGTGCAACAACCATAAAGTGCAGTAAATAAGAATCAACACATAACAACAAATTTAATAAAGAAGTTCACCTGAATATCGTGCGCTGCGTCTCCTTGAGCCTTTGTCAACTGACCTAGCTCTTTGGGATTATGATAGGAAATTTCTTTTACAAGTTAATAACTCAACTCCAATGGTTATCTGAACTAAACCAATGGGTTTAGAATACCATCATACCCCTGGAATGGCTACTATCCCGCTGAAAATAGAACTAGGCTTCCTTTGACTTGACCTCATCTGTTAGTGCTCTTAAGCTTCCCTGAGCTTCTCTTTGGCACAAACTCCCAAGAAGTCATTTTCTGTCCTTGAAGCCTCACCTACTGTCTGCAGCATATATTGGACATCCAAAATAGGCTAATCATTTGCTCCAAATGAGCATTGGCTTCCCAATCTAGACCTTCATCCACTGATGACCCTGGGCTGCCCGAAACTTCCCTGTGGCTTCTCGACCTTCAGAAGTCTCCAAATGGCTCTACAAATCCCTTCAATGGATTTAGAATGTCCAAAATAGTCATAATAGACTATTCACTTGCATAAATTGGCCTCCAGATGCTCCGATTTGGCCTACAACACCTAGTGGCACCCCCTAGCTCTGGGGCCACTGAAAACTTCTCTGAAGCATCTCGGCCTTCAAAAGTCTTCAAAAGCTTCTGCAAATCCCTCCAATAGATTAAGAAGGCTCAAAATAGTCATAATAGACTACTGGTTTGCTAAGAATGGATATTGGCTGCTCTGGATAGGCCTCATTATCTTGCTGGCACCTGGTGGCCCTAGTGGCCCTTGGAACTTCCCTGAAGCAACTCGGCCTTCAGAAGTCCTCTACTGGCTCTGCAAACCTCACCATTACTTCCATAATGTCTGAAACATCCAAAATTGACCATTGGTTTCCCGAGTAAGGCCTCTAGCTGCCCTAGCTAAGTCTCATTCTGCTGTTGGCCCCTCATGGCCCTCGTGGCCCCTAGATCTTCCCTGAAGCAAAATCTCGCTCAGAAGTCCTTTGATGGCTCTGCAACCCTCACCAATGATTTTGGAATGTCCAAGATAGTCGAAATTGACTAATCACACTCTAAGAATGGTCGAATCTAGCTCAAGATAGAGCCTAATCATTTTTTGTCTAGTTACCCCTAAATCAAAGCCACTAATTGTGGAGGAACTGCAGTTAGCTGTAGATAAACTACCCAACCACCTTAAATCTGGACGCGCTGCTAAACTGCTGCCAATCTGATCGTTACATTAAATGCTAAGTTGTGGTTGGACACATTTCCCAAACCACGCCATCATCGAAAAGTCAGAGTGGAACTGAAGGTGTAAACTTGTGGTAAGTTAATTGAACTAGAGTTAAACCTCACCGCCAACACAATTGTCAACGTTTAAACCACGTAATGTGACAAGGCTTTAGCATGAAACGGGCAAAGGATAAACCTTTAACCGCGGAGTTATCGGCGTTAAGCCCTTGGGTATGGGCTAAGGCCACATGGGGAGGGGTTGGCCCCTCCACTCCCCCAAACATCAAACGGTTAAACAATAAGTATTAGCCGAGAACTACTATGGTTAAGAACCATAGCATAGGGGAGACGGTAAGGTTGTGTGCGTGTTGTCGGAGGTCGCGCGATCGATCTCGGTCTACTCCACCAAAATTTTATATAACCATTCATGGGCCACGTGGCGGCCTCTGATTGGCCAATAAAAACCTCGTACAATCAACCAACAAATAAAACGATGCCACTTGTCCTTCATCAACTGGCCTGGAAGGAATATTCCAAGGAATATTTCTGGAATATTTCGAGGAATATTCCCTAGAATATTCTTTTTGCTGAATATTCAAATGCCCAGTCAAAGCTGGTCAAAGGTCGAAAATTGCAGTTTACTGGACTTTTCAAATTGCGATAACTTCTTCATATGGTGTCGATTTTTCGAAACTTTCGCGACGTCGGAATTAGGAAGACGAGGTCTATCTGGTCGCTTAGGTTCGACACACTTTTGAACACTTTGAAATTTGAGCTATCACTTAGGTCCTTGATCCAAATCTGACCAGTGAGGCAGATCGGGCAACCAATTAGCAGATCGATTTCTGAGTCGGGAAGGCTCATGATGAGGGTGACGCAACCACTAGAGGAGGTGATGCAGTCTCAGCGCAGAGCTTGCTGCAGCCATTGCTGCGCAGCACTAGGGACAACGCAGTCACGTTGGGGTTTCTTCATTCTGCTGTTGGATCAGCCGAGATATCTGTCTCCGGATCGAGGTACTTCTGCCGAGGATTTTCTCTATTGGGTGAGCCATATTTGGCACCCTAGATTGTATTCAGAAATCTGCATAATAATATAAACCCTCAGAACTATTGCACCGGTTTTCCCGCATTGGGTTTTTCTGAGGACATTTGTCCGAAAATAAGTGTGTCCTTTGTCTGAATGTCTCATTTATTTTCCAGTACTTCATCTGTATAGTTGTGTAGGCTGCAGTGTACTTACATTAGTATTTTCCTGAAGCATTCAGAAAATAACTTGTTAAATTAATGAAAACAAGTAGGTAATGTAAATAAGATTTCTGCAGTAGGATTTATGTAACTTAGATTCAAAAATTTTCACATGGTATCAGAAATGTTGCAGATCAAGTAGAGCAGAAGCCATCAGTGAAAGATCGAAGAAAAAATTTGTTGCAGGAAAGCAATTGTCCCGAGTGACAGTGTCGAACCAGAAAGAGGCACAGGAAGGGGTGACACAATCACCAAAGGGGCTCACGCAGAGCCTCTGTCAGCGAGCTATGGTGACGTTGTAGCTACAACAGAGGAAATGCAGTGTTTGCTGGGCCAGCGTAGAGGTTTTGAGCCTCAAATTTTTCCATTGCCATGGCCGGAAAGCAGTACGAATTTTCTTCTAGAGTTGTTGGTGGGGCATTGTTTCTGTTGGTGCAGAACAATGTCTAGTGGGGCAATGGCAAAGTAGAGGGAAGCAGTTCCTTTGAAGACTTCTTGCCAAGAAGTCTAGATCCTGTGAAAATTTATAAATCTAAATTACAGAAACCCTACTGTTAAATTCTTGATTTACTTCTGCTACTTACGTAAGTTATTAATCTGAAACCTTCCGCATTGACATCGAAGTAAAAACATTAACAACAGAAACATGCAGATCTAAACTGAATAACATGCTCAATGACAAAGTGACACACAAGGATTTTCTGGACAAATGTCCCCAGAAAAACCCAATGCGGGAAAACCAATGTTGCTAGCTTCTGGAGGGTTTTTATTATTATGCAGATTCTAAGTAAAACAGATCTGGGCACCAAATCGGTTAACTAGATAGAGAAATATAAACAGCAACAATACCATTATTCGGAAGACAGAAAAACTGACTGATTCACACCCTCAATGAGATTTACTAAACTTAGTCCTTTTCCCGGCCTCTGGAAACCACAGCGCTGCTCTGAAGCCCTTTGCGTCAGCCTCTGCGCTGCTCTGAATCCCTTTGCGTCAGCCTTTGCGCTGCTCAGGAAGGGCCTGCGTCACCCTAGACTGGGTTACGCAGCCCCTGCACTGCCCTAGCTGGGCCTGCATCAGCCCTCCTAACCTCCTGCTGCCTCTGCGCTGACCGTGCTAGGCTCTCGACTGCTCTGCGTAGTTGTTGCATCTGCGCTGCTCTAGATTGCTCCTTCTTTGCCCTTGTTGTACTCTTGGCCTGGGACGAGACCACCCCCCTTGCCAATACTGCCCCTCACTGCAAATGAAACACTTCTGAAATATTTAGCAAACCATGCCCTAGAATTCCAGCTTAGCTTCAATGCTTTGCCAGTGTATGTGTTCTCCAACTGACTCCAAGCCCTCTTCTTATAATTTTCTCGTTGAAATATCAACGGTTGTGATCTAATCTTGAATCAGTAGTTAAGATTAGAAGATGCTTGATCTGCGTCACTTAAGTCATTCTCATCACATGTTTAATTTAATTACCTTTAATCTTTTAATTTTCCCAAGTTAGACTTAGGGTCCTTAATTAAAAAGATTAATTAATTAAATATCTCTTAATCCTGGAGAAATTTCTTAAAACACTTTATGGGTCTTGGAGATCTTATGTACTCTAGTCTCTCCACAAAGTTTGGGAGCTAGAGCACATCCGATACTACCCCAACACCCCAAAATCTCAACACTCCCTCTTAGCGAGGAATGCGCTCTAGCAAAACACTTCACCCTGAAGGCTACTCTGATCTCTGGTGTTGGCCTCTACGCTGATGCTTGGCCTACTGCCCTTCATCACTGCATTGTTGTTGCTCTTCTGTACTGCTGCCAATGACACGGCCATCGCCACTGCTACATTCGTACTGCAGCTCCCTCTCAAATTTTTGCATCGTGCTGCCCATAGCACTGCCATTGCTAACTACTACACTGCAACTCAGTTGCTAAGAGTAAGCAACTGAAGGACCCGTGCCCAAATGACAGACAAGTCAGTGGGGCTACATCTCATCACTAAATCTCTACAGATTGTTTCTTTGCGTTGTCCTCCTCAAGCCTCTGCGCTACTATAGCTCTGCACTGCGTAAGCAGACCTCCTCTGCGTTGCTTCCATCTACAGTGCTGCTGCATCTGCACTACGTTGCTCCCTCTCCAGATCTTCAGCCTCTGCCTTTGCTTCATCCGTGATCTTTGCACCTACTGCTCCAGTCATTCCTTGCTACTATCTTAAGGTTCCCGTAGCACAGATGTGATCCAAGAGTTGGGCTACTCAAGGATCCCGCCACCACTATGTAGCTGCTCTACAGATCAAGATCACCCCACTTTCGTGGTTCATGAGCGCTCATGGCTACGTCATCGTCGGAGCCATCGTCTGCTACAGCAGCCTTGGAACTAGAAGCTTCCTTGTCCTTCTTCTTCTGAGGACAATTGTTGGCGAAATGTCCAAGTTCGCCGCACTGGAAACATTTGACCATTGACAGATCACGCTTCTTTTTCCCTTGTTTCCTTTTTGATGCCAAGGTTGCATCTTCCTCTTCCTCTTTCTTCACCTTGCTCGAACCGGTACGTTCGTAGCGATATCGCGCTGGGGCAAACGCTAAACTTTAACGCGCGATGGGGGGGCAGTGTTCAAACAGTGCTCGGGACACGCGGCATGTGATGAATGGAATCGCTGTGAAATGGGAAATACCACTCAACCTCCAAACGCGGTGCGATAGAACCCGACGGTTTTGCACAGTGCTCGGGCGTGGGGACCACGATGTGGCGCTGACTGCGAAGACCGTCCGATCTAAACAGATCGACGGCTGATAATACGCCCGATACAGATCTGTGATAAGCGCCTTCTGCCTTGGCGCCTGGTCTTGGCACTGGGTCACGTGGTGGAAAAGGGTGAGGGGCTAGGGCCGAAAGGTGCTAAGCCCAATTACATGGAAAATATGGTTTCCGGCCCATTTTGGTGCATTTCAAGGCTAGGAAAAGGTCACGACAGAGTGGATAAGGGGAAAGCAGGCCGAACGAGGGGTATATGTAAGATTAATAGGGGATTTCAGGAGGATTTAGGGGGTAAGAGGGGAATTTTGACAATGGGAAAAGGGATGAAATGGGGCATTCTGCAGAGGTACAGGGGCAAATAAGGGCCTTTTGGAGCACAATTTTTTGCGATCAGTGAGACTTTTTGGATGGAAACAGCAGAGGGGACTTTGTCAATGGATAATGTACAAGGAGGCTTTCAAGGATGACGTGTTTTCGGAGAAAATGCATTCCTTGAAGGCTCAAAAAACATTTTAGCCCCCTGTTTGCTTGTCAAAAATTTATAGGGGACTAATAGTGGCTCCACATGGGGATGGCTTCTTCTTGAAGGAGTCAAGAATTCAGAAATGATCTTTGGTGTAGCAGTAGGCCAGATGCCTGCTGCTTGAGCCATATTTCTTCTTTGATTTTCAGCTGCCACAATAGTGAAGACATCAATTTAGCAGAAAAACTCTCCCAAACAAACTACCTACCCATCCTACAATCCTAGCATTTTTTCTTCTAGGGTGCATTTGAACTAGCAGACCCTTTACATCTTTTTTCTTTATTTTTTACAAACAAGAAAATAAACCTATTCTATTTCTACCCTTATTGCTCCATGAGACCAGATTAAGCTGTTGGTCTCATATGTTTCTCTACCTAATCTAACCTCTGTTGGGATTAAACTATCCAGCAGATTTCTTCTCTATATTCTACAACAGAGATTTAAAAACAGTCAAACTAGGATTAGATAGTCCAGTTTGTTGTAAATCCAAGGCATAAAGACAATTGCACATGGACAGAAGCTTGCAGAAAACTAAAAACAAAATCTTGAAGGCTTGAAATCTGAAGTTTGAAGCATCCTTCTTTCTTTTGTGACTCAAGTTTTGAGCTTGTTAGAGTCACTTTCTTTTCTACATTTCAACTCTAGTTTTGGGCTTGTTAGAGCTGATTCTTTTCTTCTTTGCTGGTCCAGGTTTTGGGCATGTTTGAACCAGCTATCTTTACTTTCTTTGGCTCAGGTTTAGATCATATTAGAGCCAATCTTCTGCACTTTGGAGGTTCATGTTTTGAGCATGTCTGAACCCCTCCTTTCTCTCTGTTTTTTGAAACATTTTCTCTTTTTCTTGAAAACAAAACACTGCAATGGTATGTACAATGGAAATGGAAACTGGAAATTGGAAATCAGCGGAAGTAGTGTTTGAGCATCCTGCCATTGACAGGACCCCCAAACAGCTCTGTACCATCTATTTCTTGTAGAAAAAAGGCATTTGGACCCACAGTGGCCTGGATAATGTATGGACCTTGCCACAAACTGTCAAACTTTCCGTGCTTTCCTTTGTCTTCTCTCCTTGAGTCCCACTTCAGAACTTTATCTCCAATTTGAAATCAGAAGCTTTGGTTCTTTTGTCAAATAACTTCTTTATATTCTCTTGAACCTTTAGAGCTCTGTTATAGACCTCTTCCCTTTTTTGCTGGAGATGAATTGTTTGGTTTATTCTCCTCACCATGCTATCTTCTTCTGTCTGTATCTCTTGGACAAGTTTGATCACTGGTATTCCAAGGCTGGTTGGAAACACTGCTTCTGTTCCATAAACGAGCTGATATGGTGACATGCCAATGGATTTCTTTGTTGTAAGCCTGTCCGCCCACAAAGCATGCACTAATTTGTTATGCCATGACTTTTTGTTCTCTTCCAGCAGCTTTTTGATGATGGTCACCAGGCTCTTGTTTGATGATTCAACTAAGCCATTACCTTGTGGGTAATAGGCAGTTGAATGACCGAGTGTTGTTTGATACCTGTGACAGAAATCAACCATTTTCTTGGATCCAAAAGCAGCAGCATTGTCAGTGATTATTTTCCTCAAACAGCCAAACCGAGAGAGGATATGACCTTCTAGGAAACTAATGATGACTGAATCTGTGGCATTCCTAGTAGGTATGGCCTCTATCCACTTAGTGAAGTAGTCTGTGGCTGTTAGGATCCATTTGTGTTGTGCAGAAGAAGCAGGGTGAATTTCTCCTATGAAATCTAGGCCCCATTGCATAAAGGGACCTTCAAAAGTGATGGGTTGCAGCAGTAAGGGGAGGAGCTTTCTTTTGCCTTCAAAAATCTGACATTTGTGGCAGGCAATTATCATTTTATGGATATCATTGAAGAGAGTAGGCCAATAGTAACCACCTCTGAGTATTTTGTTTGCAGTGGCCTTCCAGTTCAGGTGGCCTCCACACTCTCCTGCATGGAATTCTCGTTTAATCTTTTATGCTTCAGACTCAAGCAAACACTTAAGCAATAGGCCATTTGCATTTTTCTAGTATAATCCTTCATTCATTATGCAATAGCTTCTAGCTTTTAGCTTTAAGAATCTGGCCTTGGTCTTTGATAGTTCAGAAGGGGCATTGAGGTGTGTAAGCACATACAGAATGTCAAAATACCAAGGAGAGCTCTGAAGCTTCTCGCCAACAGTGGGATCGGGCAATCCCTGTTGCTCATCCAGGGCATCTACCATGTTAATGTCAAGGGCTTGTAGATTTGATTCAGCCATTAGTTGAGCTAAGCCCTGACCTTTAATTAGTTTTGTGGGTTTAATCTCAAGGTCATATTCTAAGATCACAGCGATCCATTTTCCCCTCTTCCCATCTAGGTCTTGGGACAAGATGTCTTTAACCACTATATTTGGCACATAGGGTATGGTGTGGGAATGCAGTATGTACACCCTAAAGTCTTTCAAGGCATAGGCCTGTTTTTCCATTATGTTGTATTTCAAGGGTGCATCTCTGAGTGCTTTGCTGAAGAAAGAAACGGGTTGTTCCATTCCCTCTGGGTTTTTCTGCAGTAGAACTGCAGCCACTGTATGCTCGGAGGCAAATGAAAAAATCAGAAATTCCTTTGAGAAATCAGGGCTGATTAGGACAGGAGCCTGGGTGAGTGCAAGTTTAACTGATTCAAAAGATTTCTTAGCTTCAACAGTCCATTTAACTCCCACACCTTTCCTCAACATGTTAGTCATATTCCTAAGGTGTTCAGCTAAGTTGGGAATTAACCTCCTAAGGAAGTTAATTTTCCCAATGAAGGACTGTAACTCTTTGATATTCCTCGGGTGTGTGATTTTTAGTATTCCCTTAACTCTTTGTGGGTCTATCCTAATCCCCTTCTCAGATATGATGTGGCCAAGAAGCTTACCTTCTTGCAGCCCAAATACAGTCTTTTTGGGATTCAATGACAGACCAAACGTTCTACATTTTTCAAACACTTTCCTCAGATGTTTTAGATGTTCTTCATCAGTCTTGGAGTAGACTGTTATGTAATCCAGATAGATGACAATGAAGTGTCCTATTTCATCTAAAAAAGCTATGTCCATTGCTCTTTGGAAGGTTGCACCAACGTTCATCAGTCCAAAGGGCATCTTTACATACATAAAAGTGCCCCATGGAGTGGTAAAGGCTGTCTTGAGTTGGTCTTCTGGGATTACTAAAACTTGGTTGTAACCTGAAAAACCATCTAGCAGGGAGATCCTTTTTGAGCCTACTACCCTCTGAAGGATGTGTTCCATTTTTGGCAAAGGGTAATTGTCTTTGAGTGAGGCTCTATTAAGATTCCTGAAATCAATACACAGCCTGATCTCCCCTGTTTTCTTTCTCACATCTACTAGGTTTGATACCCAATCAGAGAACCTCACAGGCACAATTATGCCTACCTCATACATCTTCTTAATCTCTTTTTCCACTGCAGGCAATTGTTTTGGGTTTATTCTGCGAAGTTTTTGTCTGAAGGGTTTCTTATTCTCTTTCAACGGTATTTTGTGCTGTATAATGTTCGTGTCATAGGCCTTCAGGACCTCATAACTCCAAGCAAACACATCAATGAATTCCTGGAATAGGTCAATGTATTTCCTTTTCATGTTTGCAGGCAAGGACTTAGCCAATTTGATCGTCTTGGGTTTATCTTCAGTGCCTATGTTGCATTTCTCGACATCGGAGTCTGCATGTTCTATAGTGGGCTTTTTAGTTACATCATCAAATTCAAAAAGGTCCTCTAAAGGTGCCAGACCTCGAGGTATGTTCTTATCTTTGGCCTGCAGCACCTCTACTTCTTCACTATCTGCGTTTTCACATTTTTCGTTTGGATTTCCAATATGTTCGTTTACAGTGTTTATTTCTATGTTACAGGGTGGTTCTTCTTCATCTGAGGACTCTTCCCTTAGGCAACTATTGTCAAATTTAGA
The DNA here is from genome assembly GCA_034641835.2 of Pinus albicaulis. Lineage (NCBI taxonomy): Eukaryota > Viridiplantae > Streptophyta > Pinopsida > Pinales > Pinaceae > Pinus > Pinus albicaulis. The sequence goes on from CM076575.1 coordinate 376,565,675, forward strand.
GTCTGAATCAGCAAATTCAAACTCATTTCTGCCTACCAGGAAATCTTCAATCTATTTATCGCCCTCAAAGACCTGCCAATATTTTTCATTGTCTGGCACTGCAAGTCTGAATTTGGTCTGAATGATGATTTGCTGGTCACTGGGAGGCTTATGATACGAACTAACCATGCAAGCTAGTCCATTTGCAACTGCGTTCTGGCTCCTAGGGACAAACACCAGATCGTACTCTACAAAGGTTTTCAATAGATCCATGGTGTCATTCCTGTAGGCTCTCAGCGTGGGATGTTTTGCTGTGTATTCACCATTCACCTGTTTAATGATCAACTCAGAATCCCCACGCACAGTTATCCTACGGGCTCCTAATTTTCTCAATAGGTTTAAGCCTAGGATAAGAGCCTCGTACTCTGCAATGTTGTTTGTACATTTGAAGTGCAGGTTGCAGGCATGGCTCTCTGCGTAGTCACTCTCTGTGTTACGTATCCACACTCCCGCTCTAGCAGTTCTCTTGGTGCATGACCCATCGAAATTCATTTCCCATAAGGTTTCATTCTCGGTTTTATCATTGTTTTGTTCTTGGTGTGGTGTATGTGTTTGTGAAGGGTGACTAATCAACTGACTGCATTTTGCTTCTGATTCACTTTGAGCTCTTGTTTCAATGCACTGTTCAAAGTTTTCTTCATCATTCTCCTCCGATTCTAGAGTAGCCATTATGTTAAAGTCCATGGGCTCTGTTTCCTTGTGAGTATCGCTGTTTTTAAATCCTGACCCCTCCGCAGATTCATCATTACAAAGGATGAAGGAGTCGAGGTCTGTATGTACAGAGTATAAAGGTGAGTTTTCAGGCTTTTCAGGGCTACTGACCAGGAATTTCATTTGTGCCTCTCTGTACAGTCTTCTAAGTTGGCCAAAGATTAGGATTGTGGCATACGCCCCATCCATCTGCATTGTTCCTTGCAGTTTGGCCCCCCAAGATCTTGACAGCAACATACCATACTTAGGTGGCACATCTGCCACCACGACATCCATGACCATACATTTTGCTGGAATCTCGGTTAGGCTTACACATAAATCTTTGATCAGGCCAAGACACTTTACTCTGCTAGAGTCAAACAAATATAGGTCTTTATATGGACGTGTTATCTCTAGGCCTAATCTTTCCATAACTATCTTAGGCATCAGGTTGTGTGAAGCCCCAGAGTCATGCATTGCATTGTGAAGGATCTTATTATGGATATTAAGACTGATATAAAAAGGGGGCACTACCCCTTCCTGAAACTTTCCCTCTATCTTTGGACCAAACAGAAGGGCTGGTTGATCATCACTCAGATTTACAGTGTCATTGTTCTCACCCAAATTTAATGCTTTCAAAATTTGGCCTTTATATACATCCTGAGTGGCCAGCTCAGAGAGTGGGACAGAGATTTTAATTTTTGCAATCTCACTTTCCAAATTGAAAGTGGACTGACTCTTTGGAATGTTCAACTCTGTTTTGTTAACCACTACCTTAGTGGCTGAAACAGTGTGCTGATTCTCGCTATGTACAGTGTTTGTGACAGTTTTATCAGGAGCACTAACTGCAATGCTAGTGCTGCTGGTTGGTTTACCTTGTTTATCAGTGTTTTGGTTGTCCTTTTCTTTGTTCTTCCCAGAAATCTCAGCTGCTGATTTGTTACTTTCAACAGTTGCTTTAGAAAATCTCTCAGGCCTTTTCTTGATGGTAATCTCAGAAGCTTGGGGTTTGGAATTATCCAGGCTTTTCTTGCTCCTAAGTTCATACTGTCTGACTTGCATGATGGCATCTTCAAAACCCAACCTGTAATCCTCAGATTCTAATCTTTCCTCGTCCCAATATGAGGGTGAGGGTTGATCTTCTTCTGTGTAACAGTTGTGGATTGAATTTTCTGTTTCAAACATGTTTATTGTATTTCCCTCAGACTCTTCTATGATCCCCTCGTCTTCATCAAGGAAGTTTTCTTGAAATGGGGGAATAACTTGTTGATCTGACTCTCTTTGTCTGTTGGGAATGGTGTTGTTTCTTCTAAAGTTCTAGTTCTGGTTATGATTTTGATTTCTGTTTTGGTTACTAACTGTGACAACCATTTTTTTCATCATTTGTTGTAGCTTTTCCATGTTTTTGGATATGCGCTCATAATTTGGGTCAGATGCAGAAGCTACATTGTCATCTCTATATGTTACCCTTTTCTCAGCTCTCAATCTTGCCTTTTTCTCAATCAAATTTGCCTCTACACTATACTAGTCAAACAAACGGTGAACTATTGATCATGAAACCCATTACCCTTGCTGCTGTCTAAATACAAAAGAAATTGTGCTCAAAGAAATCCAAGAATTGCAAGCAAAGTAAAGCTAAAATCAAATTACATCAACTCATATTCTGACCCCTCACCATTAGTCTCGCTATGGCTTTCAGAGGTAATCATAAACAACTTGAGCAATCTGATATCTAATTTGCAGAAAAATAAATTAATATCAAATTACACACTCATACTTCAATCCCTCACCATTAGTCTCGCTATGGCTTTCAGAGGTAATTGATAATGACATGAGCAATTTAATATCTAACTTGCAGAAAAATAAACTAATATCAAACTACACACTCATACTTCAATCCCTCACCATTAGTCTCGCTATGGTTTTCGGAGGTAACTGATAATGACATGAGTAATTTAATATCTAATCTAATTAATAAAGCAAATGTACAAAACTGAAATAAATAAAACAGTGCTGGAATTAAAAGCTAAGAAAAATAAATCAGCAGAAGGACAAGACTGATTCCATGTCATTAGTCATTGTAAAAATATGTGCAAATGCCCAGGCTGCCTACTGTAATCTGGAACAAAGACACTGATCAGTTAACAACAGTATAAAGCATGAAAAATTATGGACAAAAATAAAACGTTAATACCATAAGAGATGTAATATATACATGTGAATAACTATGGCATAATGAACGTAAGGAAATAAAGCATGAAACTATACAGCAATAAACAAAACCTCGGCGTGTGCAGGGGCCCTCTGCACAATCCTCGGGCAACAACTATCAACCACGAATTATGCTTATGAACAGAGTCTTCTCATGTATTCAAAACACAGTCATAACAAGGAAATAATGTCACGGCACAGTGGGCTTTCTTTACAGCAAAATTACATTACAAAAGCTAGCTACTATGCATATGAGAACGCATTATTTATAACAGAGGATGACATAACTACTTTCCTACAATCTGCGCTGATAAAAGACACGTGAACAACCACGTCCAGAAATCTAGCATTATGGCTACCGTGAAGATTAAATCTATGGAGGGTGGCCATTGGATTCGGCTTATGGAGCAGTTCACAGGTGTTGATATGTCCCCTGAGATTTAGGAACGGCCACGCAAGTCTTCACGTGGTGAAAAATGGAGTTCTGTCACCGTAGGACTCTTAGGTTGACCACCGCTTGACTACCTTTGACCACGGCCTTCTTTGGTGAATTCGACTGAGCCAATAGGACTCGGTCCATATCCATGTCATTTCCAACTTTCCCATGTGGCTTGATTTGCCTGAAGACACCTGCAATATAGAATTTAACAAAATGGCTGCGGAAAGTTGAAGCAGCTGCGGAAAGTGACAAGATTCCACAGCTCAATGAGCAAAAATCTAATTCAAACAACAGACAAAAAACATAGTTAAAAACCACTTTAAATGCTCTTTTATGATTAATATGCAATGATGTTGATGAATTAGGAGGTCCAGGTAAATGGAAAAAGTCTAGAAAGGTGTATAGGAAAGATGCAAGTTTGGGACTCAACATACCCCCACTGTGAAGGTGTTGCATGTCCCCATGCAACCAAAATTTTGATCATCCTCCTTCAATTCATATGCCCTCATACCTCTACCAGTACATCCAGTCCTCTTCTCCTCTTTCTTGGTGCTGCTAACATCCTGGGCTTCTTCATCAAGCATCTGAATTTGAGATTAATCAGTGCTCTACTTATCTTCTTGCATTTCTTCTTCAATTTCCTGTTCTTTTTGTGCCACAGTCTCATATGTAGCATAGTGTTGTCATGAATGATCTTGTCCAATCTGCTTTGCTTCTTTAATGCTTCATTTTCATTTTTAATATGTCTATTTAAAACCTCCAACTCAAAGACTTCTTGTTTCAACGATTGGACTAGAGCTTCTTGTGCTGTGTGAGGCTGAGTGGATGAAGTGCTGGGACCCGTGGCTGTTTTTTCTAAGGATTCTATGTAATCATACACCTCTTGCTGCTTTGGATCTATCTCGGGTGTCATTTTCCTTAGGCTGTCCCCAAAATGCTGTGGAGGAGAATTGACTTCAAAATCTGGCCGAAAAGGACTCATGTCAACATCTTGAGGACTAGTTTCAACGTTTGGCTGAGAATGAGGTGGACTACGGCCAGCTGGAGTTTGTTCAGGTGTTCCTCCTCCCAAATCAATAAAATGGGGTCCTTTTTTTTGTGCTTTCCTCCACTTTCCTTTAAGCCTGGTGCTTCTTCTTACATGCTGTGGACTACTGTCTTTTTCCTTCTGTTTTTCTTTTCTTTTCTTTTTGGCCATAGCTTACTGTTCCTGAAGGTGAACTAGTCTCTCAGACAATACTTGATGGTCTTCTTCTGAGGAAGGGGTTTGATGCACAACCTCAATGCTTCTTTTCTCTTTTGATTTTGTTGGCTTTTTACCCTCAGTCTTTTCCTTCCTCCTTTTAGACAGTCTTTCTTCTCTACTAGTTCTTTCAACTGTGTTAGTAGGAGTGCTTTGAGTTTTATCACATGTTCTCTTTCTTCTACTTCTTTTTGATGTACTGCCTTCAGGGGTTTCTTGGGGTTCTTCAAAGAAATTTCTAATTAAAAACTGCTCCCAGGTGTCCTTTTTCTCTTTTAATTGTTTTTCTATCAAGATTTTCACGAGACCATGGTGATATAAATGTGGTTCTACGTCCCCCAGATGCTTTTGGACGGTTACAGACATCTTTTTCAAAATGTTTAGTAAAAAGTATGGCAGATTGAGGGTCTGGTTGTCTAGGAAATTCATCAACAGTCGGGTATGATACATGTACATTGATCCAAAACGTCCCTCACAGGTGATAAACTTTTGAATAACCAACAGTAAACTGGCCCACTCTTCTTTTAAATCATGGACATGAATTCCCTTTTTGAAAATGGTGACATCCATACCTGGGTTACGTAGGATCACTCTCCAGGCTTCCTCGCCAATGCTCTTGTTCTTGAACCAACGTTCACCTTCTTGAGGGAGTTCTGTAGCAGCTGCTATGGATGCCTCAGTCACTGTAAATTTGAGGTCCCCAATTTCCACCTCCAGACCGTTGAAAGACCTCGCAAAAGCTTTTGTTACCTCCTTATTGTAGCCTTTAAAATTTTGAATAAACCGAAGCCATTTTTCCTTTTTCAATATGTCTTTGACTTGCGGGTATCCTTCCATAAATTTGGGTCCCTCTGGTTCTGTCCTCAACAACCGACCCACCCTTCCTTCTGTTCTTTAAAACTCATCTGCGTGAGGAGGGTTTAGTGGAGGTAAGACGTCTGAATTAGCGGAAATGAACAGGGTTTATGAAGGAGACCAATGACTGTAAGAGGATATCATAGAATAGGTACACGAAATGAAGCGTAACAGAGAACAAAATGGGGTGAAGGCTTATGTGAGCACGGTGGAAATGCAACCGTGAGGTCAATAGAACAGTAGGGGGAGTAAAGTGCATCCGGTGGTATTTAAAATTGGGTGGCTACAGAGTAGACACAAGCACGTTTATGAAACGGCTACGGATTTTGTGCGGCTGAGAGAAGCCGTAGTCAAATCAACCACGTTCCATAATTACAGGTGGAGTATCAAAGTATAGCCGAACACGAGTGAAGACCGGAGGCTTGATTATGAGGCCGTTTAAAAATGAATGCAAGGATTGTGGGGGAATCATATAGAGATCGTGGAACAACTATGGAGTTATCAACACAATCATTGCATATAATGAAGCTATGGTTTATAACTATGTAAAAATGTGCTTCAATTCCATTTGAAATAAATTTCTACTCATACCTTGGAATTCTTGCCATTTTTCATTAGTCTTCAATCAGTTGCTCCTCGTTGATGCTTTTGAATGTCTCATGTCTTCATAATATGTCCTCATACCTGCATTTGATTTCATGATTGTTGAACTAACATCTGACTGTAAATTTTTGAAAAACAGAGTGGTGGCTGCAGAAACTGCTTCTGGCTGCGGAAACTGGTGTCAGCTGCGGAAAATGACACAACAATTATTTGGGTGAATGGAGATGGATAGATGATAACTGACTGAATGAAAATGGTCATGAAAGAAATTTTTTATTGGTGAAATGAAATGAAATAGATGAAATGGAGTGAAATGAAATGAAGTGGAGTGGAATGAAGTGGAATGAAGTGGAATGAAATGGAGTGGGTTGTCATAAAACTTGTGAAATGAGAGAGAGAGAGAATTTTTTGGAAAATATAGGGTGTCAGGTGTTCCTGATTTTCACCCTACATTTCTTGTATAAGACTGCCAATCAGTGATTGGTTTTCAGGCTTATACAATTTTTTTTTTTTTGAAACTAAAAAGAACAAAGGCTAGGCTGGTGGAGAAGAAGGATTCTTCTTCACCAGCCTTATTGCAGAATTATCTTGAAACATTTTGACAAATTCATATTTTGAGAGTGGCTTATGATAGATCTTTAATCTGTGGCCATTCACAATAAGTGGAGTTTGAGATTCATCAATGGTCTTGATTCTTACCGCTCCATTGTTAAAGATCTTGTCAATCTCATATGGCTCAAGCCAATGAGTCTGAAATTTTCCTTTAAAATCTTTAAACTTGGAATCAAATAGCAATGCCCAATCTCCTTCTTGAAACTTCTTCTCTTTGATGTATTTGTCATGCCATTTAGCTCTTTGATATTGAACTAGATCAATTCTTAGAATTGCCTCTTGTCTGATCTCATCTAGCTCATTCAACTGCTCCATTCTATGCTTTTGGGCTTCTGATAGATCCATCCCCAACTGAACTACCATCTTGAAGGTTTTGACTTGGAACTCAATGGGGAGCAGGACTTCTTTCCCATAAACAAGTTCATAGGGAGAATGTCCCGTTGTATTTCTCCATGTAGTTCTGTAGGCCCACAAGGCTTCAGGAAGCCTTTCTGCCCAATCTCTTCTATGTAGATGAACAGTTTTGGTGATGATACTTTCAAGAACTTTGTTTGTAGACTCCACTTGACCATTTGCTTGCGAATGGTAAGGAGTAGATCTTCTGTGCTTGATTTTGTATTCTTCCATCAGCTTCTCCACCAGGTTGGATGTGAATTGGCTTCCCTGATCTGTCACAATTTCTCTTGGAACACCAAAGCGAGTAAAAATATCCTCATAAAGAAAATTAACAATTGAATTTTCAGTAGCAGACACTAATGCTTTGGCTTCCACCCATTTAGTAACATAATCAGTACAAACCAATATATACTTCTTTTGCTTAGATGGTGGATTAATAGGTCCAATAAAATCTAAAGCCCATTTTTCAAAGGGTTCGATGAGTACCTGTGGTTGCAATGGCATTTCATTTGAAAGGGTAGGTTTCCCTACTCTTTGGCAGCTGTCACACCTTTTGACATATTGTTTTGCATCTTTGAAGAGGGAAGGCCAACAATATCCTAAAGAGAGGATTTTATAGGCTGTAATTTTGTCAGCAAAGTGTCCGCCGCATGGTTCATCATGACATGCCTTGAGGATATCAGGTATTTCATCCTCCCCGACACATCTTCTTATCACAAGATCTGGCCCTGTTTTAAACAATTCGTTAGAAATCCATGAATATTTTGAACTTTCCTGAATAATCTTTCTTCTTTCACTTGGAAATAAATGTGGAGGCAGTTTCCCTGTAACCAAATAGTTAGCAATATCTGCATACCAAGGGGTCTTAGTAGTTACCGCAAACAAGTATTCATCAGGAAACTTATCCTCTACAGGAGAATCTTCTTTAGTATTCTGAATCCTAGACAAGAAATCAGCTACTCTATTTTTTTTCCCTGGTCTATCCAACACAGTAATATTGAATTCCTGCAAAAGTAGGAGCCATCTTGTCACTCTGCCATTAGTAACAGGTTTTTTCATTAGATATCTAATCACAGAATGATCAGTATGAATAAAAGTTTCATAGCCTGTTATATAATGTCTAAACTTATTGATTGCATGAACAATAGCTAAAAACTCTTTTTCAGTTACAGTATAGTTTAACTCAGTGGGAGTCAAATTTTTACTGGTATAGTAAATGGCATAAGGGACTAAATCCTTTTGACCCAACACAGCTCCTAGAGCTGTATCTGAAGCATCTGTAGAAATATGGAAAAGGAGTTTCCAATTTGGTCCTCTCAAGATAGGTGCTTCAGATATTCTTGTTTTCAAAGTTTCAAAGGCTGATTGACAATCAGGATCCCATTTGAATTCACAGTCTTTTGTAAGCAGTTTGAAGAGTGGAGATGCTATTTTAGTGAAGTTTTCTATAAATCTTCTATAGTATCCAGTAAATCCTAGAAAACTTCTAACATCTCTTTGAAAATTTGGAATAGGCAACTTGGAGATGACTTCAACTTTTGATCTATCAACCTTAATCCCATCTCCTGAAATATGATGCCCCAAAACAATACCTTCAATAAACATCATAAAGCATTTTTCATGGCTTAATGAAAGGTTTGTTTCTTTACATCTTATAAGGAATTTTTCCAAATTTTCTAATGCCTCTTCAAATGAATTACCATAAATTGTAAAATCATCCATATAAACCTCTACACAATCATGGATTAGATCAGAAAAAATTCCTAGTACTGCTCTTTGGAATGTTGCGGGTGCATTACATAACCCAAAAGGAAGCACTCGATAGGCAAAAGTCCCCCATGGATAGGTAAATGTGGTCTTATCTTGATCTTCAGGTGCTACCTGAATTTGATTATAGCCACTAAAACCATCCAAAAATGAAAAGTACTTTTTGCCTGCTAATGTATCTAATACCCGATCGATAAAGGGAAAAGGAAAGTGATCCTTCAAAGTTGCTTTGTTCAATTCCCTGTAATCAATGCATACCCTCCATTTACCATTCTTTTTAGGTACTATAACCAAAGGAGAAACCCATCGGCTATCTGAAATTGGATAAATGAAGTTTACATTGAGTAGTTTTTGGAGCTCTTCTTTCACTATCTCCATAAGGTTTGGATTCATCCTTCTCTGAGGTTGTCTGATTGGTCTACTGTTTTCCTCAATATAGATATGATGGATGCAAGTCTTAGGATCAATACCTTTCATATCAATATACTCCCATGCAAATGCAGTAGAATGTTTTTGCAAGATTTTGGTTAGTTCTTCCTGTTGTGACTTTTTCAAATTTTTGTTGATATTCAATGTTTTTCCTGGAAAAATCTCAATGGTAGAACTACCGAACTCTTCCATAGAGTAAAGAGACATTTGTCTTGATGATAAACATTCAATGTCAGATTCCAACTGAAATTGTGTGGGGTCATATTCTGAAGATGTCTCAAAATTTTCTAATGTGTTCAGAATTTGACTATCCTCACTGATTTCAGAAATGGTAAAGACAGGTTGTATAGTGTCCTCATCATCGACCCATTCATTGTCTCCTACTTCTGTAATTTCTTTTGCTGGAGGATAAAAATTGAATTTCTTTGTCGAATTACCATTAGAAATGTACATATCCCCAGATCTACAACTAATGAAAGCATCAGCTGTGGCTAGCCAAGGTATTCCTAAGATAAGTGGGTGCCCTCCTAGATTACTCTTGGGAGTAAAAATCATAAAATCTACTGGATATTCCCAAGAATCTAAGGAGACTGAAATATCTTCTAATACACCATCTGGTTTGATAATTGATCGATCTGCAAGTTGCAGTAAAGTAGGTGTAAAAAGAAGATTAGGAAGTTTTAGCTGTTCCATAGTTTGTCTACTCATAATGTTGATAACAGCCCCTATGTCAATCAATGTGTTTGGAATTTCTATCCCATTTATATGTGTCTTGAAAATTGGACTACCTGGATCTACATACTTCTGCATGGTAATTTTTCCCATCATGATATCTGCAATTTTTCCTACCAGGTGGATTCTTCTTGTATCTCTTAGTTTCCTTCCTGGTCTTTTGAGACTCAACTCCTTTATTGTTTTTTCTAGAATAGGACTCTCTCTAATGGCTTGTAGCAAGGGAATATTGATACAAACATTCTTTAATTCATCTAGAAAATCATAGTTAGGCAACAAGATTTGTTTTCCACCCCTTTATCAATTTGTAATCTTTCAGGGAAAGGAGGTGTGGATGAAGATGCAGGTTGCTCAACTATAGGAGTTGTGGGGGTTAACTTTTCTTTCTCTTTTTGAATGTTTGAGTTTTGAAGAGATGCTTCCTCAGAACCCTTATTGACTTTAAGAGAGTCCTCCTTAGAGGTATCTTGATCTTGGACATCTATAGAAGGTTTTTTCTAAAACTCTACCAGACCTGAGTTGTACATCATTGAGAGGAACAATCATATAGGTAGGAAATTGTTGTCCTTCTATCATGTAAGTATTCTGAGGATTTTTATTGTTAGGATTTGGCAATGGCTGAGCTGGAAGTTGATTTGTCTTTTGTTGGAATGGAAGCATGAGTTGAGTATTTGGATTTTGTTGAGAAGGTTGTTGTTGTGGAAATGGCAATGGAAGTTGTAGATTTGGGTTTGGAAGTTGTGGAGCTTGTTGATTTTGAAAAGATGGAGGATATTGATAAAATTGAGCAAATCTCCCATAAGGATTTTGCATACCTTGTACCCATGAATGATATGAATTTTGAGGTTGGGGCCAAGGTTGTTGCCAAGGATTCCAATTTGGTGGGGGTTGAAAATTCATAGGGTTGTTAAACCCTTGAGTTTGTTGCCCCTGCCAAGGTATTCTTGCAACAAAACAGAGAGATTCTACTGAATTTGGATCTTCTTGAAAGACAGCTTTGAGTCCAGGAATTGAAGGACAATCCTTGGTCTCATGATTCTCTGAGCAAATCATAAATGTTTCTACAACTTTTGCATCCAAGGGACATTCCCTTAAAGCATGTTTCTTCTTACATTTCGGACAAAAGATGGCTAGAGCATCAGTTTCTGCTTTCTGCTTGTTTTGAATTTTAAGGGTGTCTAGTTGTTCACTAAGGCTCCCTAAGATATCAGTTTTGAATTCATCAAGCATATTGCCAATATCTGCCCTACTTACTGATCCAGTTGCAGATTTGTTTGCCCTGATAAGAGAAGGATCTCTAGGCCCTTTTCCCGTTTTAGATTTTCCCCTTGAGAGATGGACACATAGTTCTGTTATGTCACGAAGTGGAAGTTGAGAAATGTCTCTTTTCCCCATCATGTTTAAAATATCTATCCATTCATCTCTGATGGCTTTTAATAGAAGGGCTTTCAAATTTTCCTCATCTAAGTTGCTCATCTTTGCTCTTTTTAAGTTGTATTGAAATATTTCAAGTAAATCCTCCAAATTTTCATCTTCTTTTTGCACCATTTTGAATACATCATCCTTGTGATTGGTGGGCATGCAATAGTCCAGGTATCTATCCAAAAATGTTTGTTTCATATCATTCCAAGTCCTAATAGATTGGGTGACTAATCCCATGAACCATTTCAAAGCGGCTCCCTTCAATGTTGAAGGAAACAGCTTGAGTTTTTGAGAGTCTTCCATATAGTCATAGGTTCGACACACGACTTCAAACTCAAACATAAATGTTTCAGGATCCTCACTTCACAATCCATAAAAGTTGGGGAGGACAGATGGTGAGATGTTTTTCATCGTTGTATGAGTTTCCTCATCAACTATAGGGAATCCAAACGAGTTGTCTCCTTCCCTATTTCTTCCATTATTACCTCCACCTCCACCATTGTTGCCTCCATTATTTCCTCCTCCTCTACCTCTACCTCTACCTCCGAATCCATCTACTACTTCCTCTTTCAAGATAGTTTCTTCAAAGTCCTCAGAGTCCTCTGGTTCTTCTATCAAGGGAGGATGAGAGGGAGTTTCTTCCTTTTCTTCTTCAGGTGATTCTACTTCTTTAATTACAATATGCTCTCCCGTAGAAGTAAAGAAAGGGTCTTCTTCTAAATGAGATTTGGTAGATGGTGTAGGAGAATCCTCTAATTCAGCTGCTCCTTGAATTCCAGGAATCTTAAGGCTAGGGGTAGATGGTGGTGAATCTTGTCTATGCCTTGAAGAAGATGGAGTTGTGAAAATCTAACTCTTGGCTCTAGCTATAAACCTTCCCCTAGAATCTCTTGCTCTATGCATGTCATTTTTTTTATTTTTAAGTTGGGCTAATAATTCTCTTTCTGATCTTCCAGGTCACACTAGGTGTAAGAAGAGAGCATACTTAAGAAATTATTGAACCAATAACTCTCTTTTCTGATCCTCCAGATCACACTAGGTGCAAGAGGAGAGCATACTTCAAGAAGTTATCAATTTTTCCCTTCTTATTATTGTTTTTTTTTTAAAGAAATTGGCTACCTAGTTACACTTCCCCGGCAACGGCGCCAAAATGTTTGGTCAATTTAGTGTGTCCTAAATTGCTACATTAATTTGTCAATCCGGGATTCGTAAGCTGACGAAGTGTGGCGCACTATATGTGCAAGATAACCTATCTCTTACTTTTTGTCGTTTTTGGGTTTTTTATTTATCTTGGGGTTTTTATCTTGGTTGGTTTCCTAATGTGAGATGGAAATTCTAAAAGACAAGTATGGATATAAATGTTCAAGGCAATGATGTCCTTTATAATGATTTCCCAAAATTCAAACTTCAAAAGGGTTTTAAAACATGCAATGACAAAATTAATTCCTAAAAGAAAATGAAAATGTGCCACTATACTAGTCAAACAAACAATGAACTATTGATCATGAAACCCATTACCCTTGCTGCTATCTAAATACAAAAGAAACTGTGCTCAAAGAAATCCAAGAATTGCAAGCAAAGTAAAGCTAAAATCAAATTACATCAACTCATATTCTGACCCCTCACCATTAGTCTCGCTATGGCTTTCGGAGGTAATCATAAACAACTTGAGCAATCTAATATCTAATTTGTAGAAAAATAAACTAATATCAAATTACACACTCATACTTCAATCCCTCACCATTAGTCTCGCTATGGCTTTCGGAGGTAACTAATAATGACATGAGCAATTTAATATCTAACTTGCAGAAAAATAAACTAATATCAAACTACACACTCATAATTCAATCCCTCACCATTAGTCTCGCTATGGTTTTCGGAGGTAAATGATAATGACATGAGTAATTTAATATCTAATCTAACTAATAAAGAAAATGTACAAAACTAAAATAAATAAAACAGTGCTGGAATTAAAAACTAAGAAAAATAAATCAGCAGAAGGACAAGACTGATTCCATGTCATTAGTCATTGTAAAAATATGTGCAAATGCCCGGGCTGCCTACTGTAATCTGGAACAAAGACACTGATCAGTTAACAGCAGTATAAAGCATGAAAAATTATGGACAGAAATAAAACATTAATACCATAAGAGATGTAATATATACACGTGAATAACTATGGCATAATGAATGTAAGGAAATAAAGCATGAAACTATACAGCAATAAACAAAACCTCGGCGTGTGCAGGGGCCCTCTGCACAATCCTCGGGCAACAGCTATCAACCACGAATTATGCTTATGAATAGAGTCTTCTCATGTATTCAAAACGCAGTCATAACAAGGAAATAATGTCACGGCACAGTGGGCTTTCTTTTCAGCAAAATTACATTACAAAAGCTAGCTACTATGCGTATGAGAACGCATTATTTATAACAGAGGATGACATAACCACTTTCCTACAATCTGCGCTGATAAAAGACACGTGAACAACCACGTCCAAAAATCTAGCATTATGGCTGCCGTGAAGATTAAATCTATGGAGGGTGGCCGTTGGATTCGGCTTATGGAGCAGTTCACAGGTGTTGATATGTCCCCTGAGATTTAGGAATGGCCATGCAAGTCTTCACGTGGTGAAAAACGGAGTTCTGTCACCGTAGGACTCTTAGGTTGACCACCGCTTGACTACCTTTGACCATGGCCTTCTTTGGTGAATTCGACTGAGCCAATAGGACTCGGTCCATATCCATGTCATTTCCAACTTGCCCATGTGGCTTGATTTTCCTGAAGACACCTGCAATATAGACTTTAAGAAAATGGCTGCGGAAAGTTGAAGCAGCTGCGAAAAGTGACAAGATTTTGCAGCTCAATGAGAAAAAATATAATTCAAACAACAGACACAAAACATAGTTAAAAACCACTTTAAATGCTCTTTTATGATTAATATGCAATGATGTTGATGACTTAGGAGGTCTAGGTAAATGGAAAAAGTCTAGAAAGGTGTATAGGGGTATTTCACTAGAACCATACCTTGGGGAGGTTTCATGTGTGGTGGAAGAGCATTATAAATGCTGCTAAACCTTGTAGAGTAGTCCTGGACACTCTCTCCTACGTTTCTTTTTAGGTTCTTGTATTCTGCTAGAATTTGGAGAGGGTTGGCCTTAACTTCCCACTTGTTTATGAAGGTTTGATATAAAGTAGGAAGGTCTTGGATACTATTAGGAGGTAGGATTTTGAACCATTTCTTCACATCACCTCCTAAGCTCTGGGTAAAGATTCTCATTTTGACTGTATCATCATCTATTTCCATGTAGTCAAAAGAATATTCCATCCTATCTACATGGTGTTGAGCTGTGGTGGACTCCTTTGCAGTGAAGTGTGGGATATTTGATTGATAATCATTGGGTAAGGGCACTAGAGGCTGAGGTAATACCAGAGGCGCATACTAGGCTGCCATGATGATGTTTTGATGAGGTAAAGGGTTGCCTTGAGCAGCCGGTATATGGATGACAGGGATACTAGGAATAACAGAAGCTTGTTGGGCAGATTTAGGGTGGCAGAGCCCCAAGTTTTGAATGAAGTCAATATCAGGAGGTGTAGATGGAGGGGTCTCTCTGTCCCTAATGTATTGACCACTATGAGATGGTGAACCGGGAAGCTCAAGGTCTTGCTGGTCTAAAACACTGAATGACCTAGTTCTTGGTAGTCTATTTGGTAGGTCTAGGTCAAAAGGTGGGACTAATAGAGCTGTGAAGTCTTTCGGTGCAGAGTTAGCTCTATGGATGTGGCTGGAAATAGTTGATTGTTTGGGTGTAGGAGATCTCTTGAGGATGTTCTCAGGGTTGTCAACTATTTTAGGTGGGTTTGGCTTAGGATAAGCTCTTGTGTGAATGGTTCTTGAAGCTATAATTTTGTTTTCTAACCAAGCAGCCTAGCCCTACTGGTTGCTTCTATTATGGATGATGTTGTCATAAAGGTTGGTCTCCCAGTGGAGTCTTATGTGAACCAAGATAATCAACAGGCCTACTGATCACCAGTGGAGTCTTTAAATCATTTATGAATTATGGAGTCGCCAGGTGGAAGGTTTAGGGTGCTTCTGGAGGGTACACTATCCACCACAGTGCTTATGAGATGTCCCTTTTCAGGGATATCTTCAAAACACAGCAAACTCTAACCAGATATTGACTAGGAGGGCTTTTACCAGATATGTCACCTTTGAAGGAGTGTGAGATCTGGAGGCTACCTGGCCCTTTCCAGACTCTATCTAAGAGTGTGGGAGAAACAGGACAAATGGTATAGAGGTTGATTTGTGAATAGGATTGTTTAACTGCCAACCTAACCAGTGATTGTAGGTTTCTGAGGTTCCTATGATGTAGTAAGATGAAAAATTCTCAGAATCTCCCTAGCAGAGTCGCCATTATATTGGTGACAACAATGGGAGACAGAAAAATGTTATCAGTTGTAGGCTCTCAGATTTTCCCCAGTGGAGTCGCCATTATGTTGGGGTTCCCATGTTTTGGCCATACTGGCAAGACCAAAAGATGAGACAACATCAAAACCACTTTTAGACCTCAGGATCTAGCCCTCCTGGGTCCAGAGAGGGATCTCTCTATATAAGAAAAGGTTTTATGTCTTTGAAGCTCAGTGTTAAGATATTAGGCTAGTTATTGGGCTCATAGTTTGTTTGTTTGATTGTTTGTTTGGTTGTTGGTAATCAGGAAAGAAGGTTTCAATATAAGACAAAGCTGAGCAAAGAGGATTTTAGGCACAGGAGATATAATTCAGAGAACGTTTAAGACTGTTGGGAAATGGAGTCAGGAAAGGGTTTACTTGCTATTCAATGTGCAGGATTTCAGTTGGGCTAGTCATCTAAAGCATTGGATCTTAAAGATGATAGTGTGGCATGAAATGGTAAGAGAGAAGGAAATAATAAAGATTTAGAACAAAAAGTTAAAGACCTGAGATCAGAGAGAGAATTTGAACTCTCAATGCTTCGGCCTCCAGCTTGAGGGATCTTAGAAGGGTTCAATTAATTGAAAAGGATCCTAGTGAGATAGAGACAGAGTTCTAGACCTCCCAGTGTTCCCAATTCGTTCAATTAAATCCTAACAAGAACATCTAAGAACAGATTCATTTAATTCATACATCAGAGAGCAGGCAATGACATCCACTACACTGGTTAAATTAATTGAAATCAACCCTTAGATAACACATTTAGTAGAAAACATTAAAGGCAAGGAGAGCAGAAACATAGGGTACCTAACAAGGGTAAATCCTATGCCATATTTCTGATGCAAGCCAGTAGAAATGAAATGAAATGAACTGCAAGTTAATAACAAATACAGAGATAGAAAAACATCACCGTTGCTTTAGATCAGGATCCAAAGAAATGTGCTTGTCATATTAAAAAACAATACCAGTCAAGTACAACATTACCAATAGCTGGATATTCGATCTGAAAACATCTTCCTCGGCCTATCTTACAACTTTACACAGAGACTATGTCTCAAAAAGAAACAACTTGCAATTCTCTGATAACTGATCAACAACCTTTACAATGAGCTTCTCTATGAATTTTATAGCTGAAGAGAGCAGAGGAGGTAGGTGAAAATCTAAATGAAACATTAAACTCAGACAAGAAAGAGGGCTGAGGCCTCATTCTATTTTAAATTCTGAGCATTTATCTCTGGTACTCTTTGGATGAAAGAGTGGTCTTCGTCAGGCTTCCATTTACTCCAGGTATGTCTCTGATGTACTTGCTGTAAAACTTTGGTGAACTAAAAAAAAAGGTAGAATAATGATGCTAAGGTCTGCCATACTGTGTAGCAAATGCTTCTGATAGCATAGGACTGTTGTCAGGGCTGAATTTCCTTAGGGACACGAAAAAGCATGCAGACAGTATGGGAACCTCATCCTTTTATGGAAGAACTTTATATTGATGTCAAAACCCTGCTAGTATTGTTTTCTGTGCACTGGGATTTCCATGCGATCCATGATGTCTTTGAACTGGTACCTTTGCCTTCTAAATCCCTGAAAAAGGCTCAAAACTCTTCTATTTCGTGCGTTGAACTCTCTGCAGCTCCAGTACTGTCTTTGTTTATGCAATATGAGCTTTAAGGGCACCGGAGAGGTTTTGCAGAGTTTGAACTCTATCCTTTGATGAAATTTACGTTACAGACACCTTTCTGGACATTTTCCTGTAATATCAGGCTCTAAATCCAGCTCCTTCCATGCACTGTGCCACTACAATAGTGCATATGAATCACGAAAGTTTTCTACCTGCTTGTAACCTTGAAAAACACGAAAACAAATTAAGAAAACCATGCATTGGGGATGGTGAATGCAGCAAGGTCGACGAGAATGGACGTGCAGACCGGTGAGATGGTGGAATAGTGCAGGAACATGGTGGAAAATGCAGCACACAGTGGAAGATGGAGAGGTGGAAATTTTAATGTAAATCATTTAAAATTTGACCTTTGAATGAATTATATAGGGGACGGATGAAAAGAGTGATGAAAACACGTGGAGTGATGACGTGGCAGGACCGGGCGATGGCGGGGCTGACTTTAAATCTGGACCGTCCGATCTCAGGAGGAGATCGATGGTTGAAAATGCATCGGGGGGCGATGAACAGTGGGCCAGGGGCTCCACTCATCTTGGTTATCGTCCGCGCATCTTCAGGGCGCGATCACCGTTGGATTGATGGTCGTATATCGGACGGTGTACGTTCATATCGCGCTGGGTCAAATGCTGAACGTTAACGCGCGATGGGGGGGCGGTTTTTGAATAGTGTGCAGGACACGTGTCCTGCGGTGAATGGCATCACTCCGAAACGAGAAAAACCACCCATCCTCCAATGGCGGTGCGATAGAAACTGGCTGGTTTTTGAACAGTGTTGGCGCGGGGACCACCGGGGCGGACGAACTTTTGACCGTCGGATCGGAGGGTAAATGAACGGTGGATGTGTGATCAAGGTGGGGTGAACGGCGTGGGCCACGGCGTGGCGCTGACCTGCGAAGAGCATCTGATATGAGTAGATCGACGGCCAGAAAGGCTCCCGATATACATTTGTGATGAGCGCCTTTTGCCTTGGCACCTGGTCTTGGCACTGGGTCACGTGATGGAAAAGGGTGAGGGGGCTAGGGCCGAAAGGTGCTAAGCCCACATAATGTGAAAAGTGGGTTTTTGGCCCATTTTTAATGAAATCCAAGGCCAAGGAAGGGTAACGATAGAGGTAATAAGGGTTTTTACAGGTTTTGAGAGGGGGAAGAAAGTGACTTAGAAGGTTTGAGGGGGATTTTGGAAGGATTTAGAAGGACTAGAGGAAATTTGAAAAGGGGGAAAAAGGGTTAAAATGGGGCATTTTGTATGGATACAAGGGGAAAATGCAGGCCTTTTGGAGCACAATTTTTTGCAATCAGTGAGAATTTTTGGATGGATACAACAGTTGGGATCTTTAAAAGGAAATGGACACACAGAGGCTTCAGGGATGAGATATTTTGATGGGAAATGTATCTCTTGAAGGCTCATAAACCATTTAGCCACCTATTTGCTTGCCAAATATTTCATAGGTGGCTAACATTATGTATGGTTGAATATTAATTATGTGGTGGCATTCTAATTTGATGCCGTGAATGTTGTTGATGTTGAATGTGTAATATTTATATGCGTTGGTGTTAATTAACCAAGGTCAAGCTTGGTAAGTTTTAAAAGGCAAAGGGCGCATATATATACTTGAGTTGATCGAATATAAAATTCGAATTGCTATATGGGGAAAAGTGAGTGGCCATCATATTGAATTTTAGGTTGAAGTAAAACCTTTGCATAAATGAATGTTAAATGAAGAGTCATATATGAGATGGTTGAGAGAGTGATTCAGATTGAAGTTAAGTTTGACATAGAGCTTCCAAATATAGATGAAATCTGGGTTGAGTGGATTTATAACCATAAGAATTTTATTTAATATCTCAAATGTTTGATTTGAGATATAAAAGCTTCCACATTTAATTGTTGAGTTACCCAGATTTTGAAATTGAGGACCACTTCAGAATTACAAAAGAGAAATTGCATTTTAGAGTGAAGGATGTGGGTATATAGCAGGGCAGCCTACCATCACTAATCCAAATTAAATTACATGTTAACCAACATATGTGAACCTTAAAAGAAGGTCACTATTATGATTACATAGTACAAATTGATTGATCTATTTCCTGTTTTCCACCTCGTCCTCTCATGTGATACACAAAGGGTCAAAATTTACACAAATGAATGAAGGAGAGGAGAAAACAGGCAGATTGAGGGGATACACTATCCTATTTAGAAAATACATGTGGATCTCAATATAAACCAAGAATGGAATCTATGAGTGGGTTTTGTGGAGAATCTAAAAAAACCACCCCGTTCAACTACAAACTCTTGCCATATGTGAGTTTTGGAAAATGTATAAGTTGTGCTTTGTTCCAAACTTCGAGATTTAATCAATGTAATTTTAACTAGTATCCAACATATTGCACAATGGCCCTTGATATAATCTACTTAACATGAGATCATAATGAAGATGCATAGGATAAAACCCATGTTGTCATTTCTACTCAAGGAGAATGTAACTCTTTCGAACTTGGAGGTTGATTATAGGATCTCATGAAGGTTACCAAATCTACTAAAAGACCTCATCCACAGCATAAATCCATAAATAAGTCTACTAATCATGCTAAAACATTATAATAAATAGATAATATAGAAAAATTACCTTATAGACTTATTTTCGATACATTTTATGGAAAGAGGCATGAAGATATGATAATATTAGTAAAAAATGAGCATTATACGAGGTTAAAAATGGGGAACATGTTAAAATTACTAAGAGGCATGGTGAATCAATATCTATTTTACAATTTTTATCTTATACCCTTTAGGATCACTTATTTACAAAACACACGATATAAAACAAGAAAAATATTTTTATTAAGAAAAAACAATGAGGACACCAATCCTCTTATACAAAACTCAAGATCCAACTTGTACAAAAAAAACTTTAACTCCTTCAAGGCTCCAAACCAGTCTCAATGAGGCTCCAACCTCTTATGAGGACTCTAATTCTCAAAGAAAATCTAGGTTCCAACCTTGTATGAGGACGCCAACCCTCTCTACTGCTTCAATTTTCAAGGTGATTTTAGTGCTGCTTAAAAAATCCATCAAAGACTTCAAATAATTTTGAAATATGTTTCCAAGATAGGTCTACAAATTTCTCTCAAATATTCCTTTACAAAAAAGCTTCAGTTATTCATAAAAAATACTTATACAGTTCACCAAAAAAACACATATTTAAGTGATCGTATTCAATTATGTTCCGAGGATGAGTATTGTTTCAACATTATTCAATGTTCCAATAGTTCCTTCAATGGTGCTTCCAATCTAGCCTTTAGTAGTGGTAACAAAATCAACCTTTAATACCTATCCAAGTTGCTTCCATGATTGACTTACATAATGCTTTCAAGGCTAGTTGCAATATCACTTCAAGTTGTCTTTAAGCATTGATAATGTTGGTCAAAGTCCGCTTCAACAAAATGCTTTAAAATTATGTAACAAGGTCGAGATGGTTTATTCAATATGCACAAGAGATCAAGGTAAGTACTTTATAAGAGGTTGAGTAAGTATAGTTCAAAATGAGCCAAGTGTCTGCTCCCAATATGATGAAAATTTATTCAAACATGGAGGAAAAAGACTATTCTTGATAACCTAAGGTTCGATCCAATAGATTAGGTATAGGTTTGTTCAAAACAGGTTGAAGTATGTTCACATGGTTTTTTACTCTTCCAAAAGTGGAGGTATGTTGCTCCAAAATGTCGAGGTTTGTTACTTCAAAGGAAGAGGTATGTTTCTCCAAAAAGGTTGAGGCTTATTTCTTCAAAGGTAAAGGTATATTGATAAAAAAAGGGTTGAGGAATGATCCATGTGAGGGGATGAAAATTATTTCCAAGTGTGATCCCATATTCCACAAAAAACACAGAAAGATATAACTAAAACTCAATAAGAATCCGTTTGTTTTTTTCTTGATCAACTCATTTCACGAGGTGTGAACTCACACTTTTTCTTTCCTAAGATTCAAATTGTTTCTTGTCTCTTAGTCGAGTTGGATAGGTGGAATGAGGAGTGAAAATTTGTATTTATACGAATTAAACTTTCATGAAGGGACATGTCTTTTGGTAATGGAGTTTAACTATGGATTTAAAAGCCGGCTTATTGTGTATTAAACATATAATTAAATCATTGATTTTTCCTATTGAAAATTTCGTTTTAGACATGATCACACATTTTTTTTGAAAATCATTTATGTTTTAGTCTAATTTCATATTTTTGGCTTGTTACATATTATCACAACATACCAATTTCCTTCATTATTATGGACATGGGTGAAACACCCTATCTTTATGAGATCAATTCAAAATTAGAACTAGACTTATATTCTAGAAATTCAACTTTGAACTTTCATATCTTAACTATCTCTTATTAAAAAAATGGATGGTGTGGTTACATTATTTATCTTCATACTTTTTTCAGAGGTTAGGTTAATAATTTTCGTGGATTGTGTCCCATGGGATCTTTGGTAATTTCTTCTTCCATGTTTTGGATTCCTTCCATCTATTGCAAATACTTTATCATTATGCTATGGTATTCTCATCATCCTTTGCAAAAAAATTATAAGAGAAAAAATATTTTATTTTGACATAGGACCTAATGGATTCCAAGTAAACCAAAAAAATATACTAAAAATGTTGACTTATAGGGAAACCAGTAGGATAGGCAATCCTACTTGACTATTTTGATGATAGAAAAAGAGATCTAACTTTTCATTGCCATGAGGCTAGACGCTTCAAGTGTCATCTACAAACCTTTTCTAGAGCTTTGGTTGAAAAAAAGTTGAAGAAAGGGCCTTGGATTAAAGGTCTTCCATGAAAATATTAGATACTACTAGGGATAGGGGGGAACCCATGGCCACACCATAGGTCTGCTCATATAATTTACCTTCAAAACTCATACTGAGCAATATATTCACGCTAACTCGCATCATTTTCCTGCTAAAAAATTAGACATCCTCAACACCTTAGCCACTAGGGCGTTGAGAATCTATGATGAATCTCACCTCGAAGGAGAAAAGACCAACCTCCTGAATGTATTTAGTAAGAATGGTGATATTATATCCCAGGGCCTTTGAGTTTTTATTATAGGAAAAGGTCCTAAAAATAAAAAGAGCCTAATGAATGGTCCTGTAGAGCGTGCCTTCCCTTTATTCAAGGAACCACTGACAAGATCAAGAGGATCCTTAGGAAGCATAATGTTTCTTCATATTTCAAAACCATTAATGCTATTCACAGCTCTCTCAAATCAGCTAAAGACCATGTGAACCCTAGAGATGGGAAAGGTGTCTACATCATTCCATGCTCCTGTGGGACTTGGTCAATAAATCAAAGGATTTGTGAGCATGTTGCTGACATTAAGCATGAGATATCCCACTCCTTTTCCTTAGCTGATCATGCAAAAAAGACTAACTACCACATCTGCATTGAAGAGGCTAAGGTTGTTTCTAGGATTTACCATTTTCATCACTGTAAGTTAAGGGAGGCCTTAAATATTAAAAAAAGACCTATCAATCTCAATAGAGATGATGGTTGAAATATTAGCAGGTGTTGGATCCATGCCCTATATTCCTAGATGTTGTTTTATTCTTTTTATTAATTTTCAACCCCCTTCCTCTTTCATTATTTTCCTTATTTCAATTAATTTTTAAAACTTTTAAACATAAAAGAATTTTAGATATTTCGGACCATACTTATAATAAATAATTTAAATATTTTTTCTTTTTCTTTTTGACCTTAGCCCCTTTTTTTCTCTCTAGTTTATATTAAAAAAATGTTTAAATCTAACATTATAATAACAAAATCCCGGGAATTAAAAATTATAATAATTAAGAAATAGTAAAAAAATTATATTATATTGAAATTATTTATTAAAAATTATAAAAAATTTAACAGGATGAAATTTTAAAATTAAAAATTAAATAAAAATAATTTGTTTATTATTAATTTTTTTATTTCGTAGTCAAATTAACCCTTATTCTAAGGGCTAGTTTGGTCCTCTCTATATCTACTTAAGTTTAATGTCTCGATGATCTCTCATCTTGTCGTGAAAATAAACAGGTATCTCTCATCTTGTCGTGAAAATAAACAGGTAAAAAAAATTCTGTCTCATGTGATTATAACGGAAAGATTTATGTATAAAAAAATAGATCAAAAAATTCTAAATTCAAATATTTAATGATTATGTTTCCCAGCTTTTTATGTGACATGGGTCATAAAAATATTTAATGATTATATTTCCCTGTTGCATTTTTTTTTGGGTGAGAAAGAAGTAACCAATCAAGTAAAGTGTAACTGAATTATTTTTATATTGTTATACATTTTCATAAAATTTAATAACAATATAATTAATAATATATTAATTATATTGTATGGTTTCACATGACTTTATTATATTCTTTCAACTCAAATAATAATAATGATGTTAATTATTAGGGGTTTGGCTAGTTGGAAAGGAGTTTTTTAATGTAGTATTGAATTATTTTTGAATTAATTTATAAATTTTCATAATATTTACTAACAAATATTATTATATTGCAGAGCTTTTTATGTGACTTCATTATATGGAAGGGTTTGTTTTAATTTTAATTTTGTTATTTATATATACAATTTTATAAAATATTAAAATTTTAAGAATACATATTTAATAATTGAATTGAATAAATAAAATAATTTAATTTTGAGGTTATTATCCAGTTAGATATTAAATTAGTTTATAAGTTTTTTTTTTTTATATATATGGAAAAATGATAGTTTACAAAAGTTAAGATATTCTATCACAACTTATATGTGATTGAAATATAAAATACACTAGCACAAACATATAAATTAAATCATTAGTAATTGTGGTTATGCATCAATCCATAATAAGTATCAAAACATTTTTTTTTTAAGAATTACCGAAATTATAGTTTTATTCAACATTATTATTATTATTATTATTACTAGTATTACTTATAAAATGAATTTGTATATATATAACATGATTATCTTGAAGATTCACCCCATTATATTATGGTGATTCTTAATATGTAAATAAGCTTTGTTACAATATCATGGTTGATAAATATACATGCTCATAAAACCATAACTCATTTCATATGACAATTGTTTATATATATTTCCAAAAATATTCTAGAATAATGTATGGAGATTAAATCTCTAACATTTACTTCATAATTATTTATAACTAAAATTATGGATATATTATTGATAACTAAAATTATCGATGTTTTATTATGTTATAAAGCATGCTTATGAATATAATCATGCATTCAATGTTTTATTTGTTGTTGTAAAATTCCAATGATATAAGTGGTTGTCCCTATTTTCTTGAAAATATGGCAGAGCCATAAACATGAAAATGCTTTTTTTTTAGTCCCACTTTTTTAAATGAGTCATTTGTAAGTAGAATGCAAACCCAAACCTAGTCACTTACTTTCAATAAATTTTCCAAGATAATAAAATGAGGCATGTTTCCGGTTAATCATTTAATGTGTGATTAGTTGTGATCATATTGTGTTGGGTGCAAAAATCTCAAAGAAATCCATCTAAAAGTGGCTAATAGAAATGAGGTCATTGAATTTAATATTTTTCACGATGAAACCATGCAACTTATTAATTTATTCAAGGAATACATTGTCAACAAACTTGCATTAAATGCTAAATTCTTACACAATTCATAAGCATATCTACTCAATGGGTCCACGGTCACAAATAATGTTTTTTTCTTTAACTGTTCAAAGCTCCTGCGATGGACTGTATATCTATCTCTTCTTAATTTTTATTGGAGAATGGGAGAGGCTAAAGAGAGACCAAGTGAAGCCTTTTTTTTTGGTTTCACCATATATTGCATTATGTGATAATTTGAAGGACACGTTGTTTTAACCTAAATAAAAAAAATGATCAACATACATTATGTTAAGTTTCACATATGGTTAAGAAGTAGTTGCGAGGCCATTTCACAGGATCGAGGAAATTGCTGCTCTACCTGTGCGTTGCAGCCCCTGCAAACCCTAGCTTCTCTACCGACGCGCTGCAGCCTCTGCGGCTGCGCCTGCTCTGGCAGGGCCTCCTGCTTCTGTCGCTGCTTGGTTGGAGCCCCCTCCTTTTGTGCTCTTCTCTGTCACGGCTTTGGTCTGCACCTCTGACCTCTGGTTGCGGTGTTTCTCTTTGCTGGGAAAGGGAGATAGTAAATAATCAAGTGCTGGAACAACAACAAAAATTCAGCAGTTATGCTTGCTGCGTGTTCTGAGCTTCGCTAGGGTTTCTGCTGCGTGGCTGCCCCTGCGGCGGCTGGCCTCAGGCCTTCCCTATGGAGTCGATGGGTCCTTCTATGGATCCACATTCTTCTTCTGCCATCGACGCCTTCAACCAGCTTCTTGCTGGCTTGCCTCAGAAGAAAAAAAGCGAAGCTTCCAAATTTGTTAAGAAGCTAGATGAAATTCCTGAGATCTCTTTGCCTCCAGAGGCCCCCATTCAAGTAGCTTTATCTTTGGCAGATCGAGGTCTCATTGGCCAATTCACGGGTCTGTGGCCTTCTCTGAAAACTACTGAGCAATGGGTTAACAGGAACTGGGCTCCTCTGATCAAGGAAAAGGTCACCTCTTACTTTCTGGGGAAAGGGTACTTCCTCTTCGAATTTTCCTCCAAAGAAGACAAAGACTTGATCTTTCAAAATGGGTCGTATTTCATGGGTTCTCAGGGCCTCTATCTGAACAAATGGACTCCGGACTTTGATCCAGTTGTCGATGTTCCCAAGGCTGTCCCGGTGTGGGTTCGTCTTCCAAATCTGCCAGTTCAATGCTGGAACTGGAGTTCCTTGAGACACATTGGCAACACTCTCGGGAAATTCATAGATCGGGCAAACAATAAGGATCAGTACGACTGTGCTAGGATCTGCGTGGAAGTAGATCTAGAGGTGGGTCTTCCAGAGGCTATCAAAATCAAAGTCGGAAGCTGGTCTCATGTACAGATCTTGGACTATGAGCAACTACCGTTCAAATGTAGGAAATGCCACGTTCATGGACACTTTGCTAGAAACTATCATTCCAATGCTGAGCCAGAGAAAGGGATTGAAGAGGGTTGGAACCAAGTCAAGCGAGCAAAAACCAATCAAAAAGGGCAAAAACCGGGAGGACCCTCTGGAAAAGGCCCTCTTCAGGCTAATGTTCAACGCCCTCCCCCCAAAAAGGCGCAAGAAAACAAGTTTGACCCACTAAGCCAGCAGTCAGAAACTCCTCCGGAGGTCGAGACTCAAAATCCAGTTTCTCCAAATAAAGGTTCTCCCTCGGTCTCCCTCAAAGGAACAAGTGCCGAAGAATCCAAAGGAATGACTTCAGAAGAAGAGGAAGGAGAGCAGGAAACGGACGAGTCAGAGGCGGAAGGAGAAATAGGAGACACCCAAACCTCGGTACGAAGATCTACGAGAGGCCGGAAAAATGACAGGGAAAAAAGAGAGCAGGAGACTTATAAAGATAAGCTACAGGGTAGCCAACCAACTCTGGAAAAACTGCTAGCCTCAAAGTCCAGGATGTTGAAAAATCAGCCCCAAGGCTCCAAGGGAGCCCACCAGAAACATAAATAATGAAGATCATCTCCTGGAATTGTAGAGGTATGGGGAGAAAAGTCAAGGAAGAAGCCATGAGAAGCTTAATAAGAACAGAAAATCCAGACATACTTCTCGTCCAGGAGACTAAGCTAGAAGACGTAGTCTTCCTGCAAACAAGCAAGAAGATTTGGTTCAAAAGTGAAGCTAGAGCAATCTCTACCCGGGGCGCTTCGGGAGGGATTGGCACTCTATGGAACACCAACAAATTTACAGTCACCTTTGAGGCTAGTAATACTCACTGGTTGCTGCTGAAAATGCAGAACCTGGACACCAAGGAAATATTCTGTCTCTTCAATGTGTACACTCCAGTAAATGTCAAAGAAAAAAAGGATTGTTGGGATTCTATAAGGCACCAAGCAGACTTGACAAATTTGGAAAATATAATTATTGCTGGAGATCTCAATCTCACTCTTCACTCATCTGAAAAAAGAGGAGGTAGCGATGTCTGAGATCTGGCAAGGGAATGGGCAGAGGATCTAATGTAGGACTGGGACTTGATGGATATCAAACCTTCTTCCGGTAAGTTCTCTTGGTCTAATAAAAGAGTGGGTCCTGGTCATATTGCTGCCATATTAGACAGATTTTTCATTCAAAGCTCCTATCTGTTTCTTGGATTAGAACCCAGAATGCACATTCTTAGTAACAGTATCTCGGACCATAAGCCTATAAAGTTAGAGCTCTTGGCCCATCTAGATCTGGGACCCATCCCATTTAGATTTAGTCCCCTCTGGGTCAAGGAACCAGATTTCATGCAAATAGTCAAGGAAAGTTGGAGTCAGCCTGTCAATGGATCTCCGTTCTTTATCTGGGAGGAGAAACTTAGAAGAGTAAAAGGAGTCCTAAAATGTTGGGTCAAAACCCTGTCCAACCCTATCACAGAAAGAAAATCCATTAAAGTAGCTCTTGCCTCTCACCAATCTCATTTGGAACACGCTATAGTCACAGAGGAGCTGTTAGACCAAGAGGCTCAACTACAACAGCGCTTTCATAAGGCCTGCTTAGTTGAAGAAGAATACTGGAGATTGAAATCTCGAAATCTCTAGCTCAAAGCAGGGGACAGGAATTCTGCATTTTTCCACAAACAAGCCTAGGCCAGGAAATGCTTCAACACTATTTATGAGATTAAGGAGGACAACGACACCCACAAAAATTTTGAAGACATTAAAAAAGCAGCCTTTTCTCACTTTCAAAACTTGTATAGTGAGGATAAGGATCCGGATCATCTCCCAGATCTGCTTGACATTATTCCTTCTGCAATCTCTCCTCGTATGAACGAGATCCTTGAGGCCAAAGTCACCAAAGATGAACTCAAAAAGGCCCTTTTTGATATGGAACCGGATAAGGCCCCTGGGCCGGATGGCTTTTCTGCCAGGTTTTTTCAAGTTTGTTGGTCGATTATTGAAAAGGATCTGCTCAAAATGGTTCAAAAGTCTCAAAATACTCAGAAAATTGGAGGCAGCACAAACTCCGCTTTCTTAGCCCTCATTCCCAAGGAAAAAGGCGCCAACAATTTCAGCAGATTCCGCCCGATTTCCTTGTGCAACATAGGATACAAGCTAATCACCAAAGTAATTGAAAACATATTGAAGCTCATTCTCCCCAAGATTATTCCGGAGAATCAAGGAGGCTTCATCAAAGGAAGGCAGATCGTGGACAACTTCACCCTTGTTCAAGAGGCAATTCATTCAAGCCTTCTTCGAAAAGAACAAGGTATGGTGATTAAACTAGATTTAGCAAATGCTTTTGATCGAGATAATCATAGCTTTCTTTTAAAAGTCATGAGCAAGTTTGGTTTTGGAGATAATTTCATCAAATGGATCCGGGCTTGTATCTCGGAACCATGGATTGCCCCTCTTGTAAATGGAAGAGCCACTGATTTCTTCAAAGCTTCGAGAGGGCTAAGGTAGGGGTGTCCCCTTTCCCCTCTGCTCTTTGTCATCCAAGCCTCTGTTCTCAGCTTCCTATTAGACAAAAAGATGCAAGATCAAGATATTAATGGACTGTGTATTGCAAGAGGGGTCAAAAATATAAACCACGCCTTATTTGCAGATGACACTCTGCTTTTGGGTGCTGCCTCCCTTTTCTCTGCCTCCAAATTTAAAGTAGTTTTGGATGATTTCAGTGAAGCCTCAAGCAGCGTTGTCAATAAGAGAAAATGTCATATCTTCAGCTGGAACACTTCGCCCAGATTTCTCTCCGCTATTTCTAGATGTTTGGGTTTTGCAGCCTCCTCTACTTGGACCTCTTTCAAATATTTGGGCCTTCCTGTGTTTCTTAAGAGACCTGCAAGCAAATATTGGCTCCCTCAGCTCGAGAAATTCAAGTCTAGGATCCAGGCGTGGGGTTTTTCCTGGCTCAACGCTGTTGGAAAATCTGTCCTTATTAAATCTGTGCTTACCAACCTTCCTCTTTTTCAATTTGCTGTGCTTCTTGCTCCGGCAAACATACTAAAAAAAATGGAAGAGTTCAGGCGGAGATTTTTTTGGAAGGGTGGAAAACAGAATGATCACAAGATTCCTCTTATCAGTTGGGAAACCATCTCTAGGCCAATTTGGGAGGGCGGTTTGAATTTCAAAAACCTCTGCCAGCAAAACGTGGCTATGGCAGCTAAGATTATATGGAGGATCATTGCGTCCAAGCCAGGTTGGGCCCAACTGGCTCTCTGGAAAAAGTACTTCAGAGGTCCACGTTCTAGCTGTTTAGGCAATGTGATCCATTTTCCTAATTCGTCTTTTCTCAAAATATATGCTAAAGCTGCTCCTCTAATCAATGAACACTCCTACTGGATCCATGGAAATGGCAAAAAGATCAATATTTGGACTGAAAAAATCATGAATAAGGACCCAATTGAAGACAGAGCCTCCATCAGAGCGCTGCGTTGTTGGATGGATAGAGAGGGGCTGTGTTCGTTGTGGGATATTTCACTTTGGTGCGATTCTGTTTGGGCAGGCTGGAAACATATTGAGGTGCCAGTTCACCTGGCCAACGAATGGTCCACGCTGCTCGACCTCCTCCATGGCTTGGCCCCCACGCGCATGAGAAAAAGAGATTCAAAAGGCTGGGGACCGAATGCTAGTGGCTACACCGTCTCCATGGGCTATGCCAAGCTGAAAGAAAGGCCATACGTCCCACCTAACCCTGCACCTTGGCAGGGTGTCTGGCGTTTTCCTTCTTGGCCCAAAGTCGACTTTTTTGCTTGGCTTCTCTGCCATGGCAAGATCCCTACGTATGACATTCTGTAGAGAAAAGGGTTTTATGGTCCCTCCATCTGTTCGCTGTGCAACGATAATCCAGAGACAGCAGTCCACTTAATCCTCGATTGTAATTTTTCTAAGCAGATCTGGTGCTTCTTTATTCACAATTTGGATTCCAACTTTTTACTCCCTCGTTCCATTGCTGATCTTTTTTCTAATTGGGCAAACAGATATCCTGGCCCTCCTCCCAAAAATCAGATAATCAAAACTGCATGGGCTGTCCTGCCAAAGGTTATTTGTTGGCAGATCTGGCTAGAACTCAATAGAAGAATCTTCAGAAATATTAAACAGAATCACAAAGTCTTAGAAATCAAGATTAAATGCCATTTAAAGGAGTGCTTGACAGATATAAAAGACGACTCCAATCTCAGCCAACAGGACATTGCTTGGGGATCATTCCTTGACTTGCATTTTCAGCCAGCAGTTAGAATCGCTCCTCCTCTTAAAGACTGGAAAATAAGGAAATCTGAAATTGACTTTAAAGATTGGCTCAATTCGCACTCAAGGCACTCTCTCTTTTTTGATGGAGCAGCAAAGGGCAATCCGGGCAAAGCTGGTGCTGGAGGTGTTGTTGTTAGTCCAACTGGGGAAAAAATTCACTCCTTTGCTTGGGGGCTTGGAATCTCATCCAGCATCCAAGCTGAGGCTTTGGCCCTCTATCAAGGCCTCAAGTTCCTCAAAGATTTAAGTATAAGTGAAGCTAACATTATAGGTGATTTCCAGATTATTATAAATGCAATGGTTTCCAATTCTCAAGCCTTGGATCTCAAACTGGCAAGGCTAATATCCAGAATTAAGGCTTTGGAAAACGCTTTTCAGAACTTGAACTACTTTCATGTGCTGAGAACTCATAACAAAGAGGCGGACACTGAAGCCAACAAAGCTATTCTCCTTTCATTCGGGGTCAAGATGAAAGACGAAGAAAAATTCTGGGAACCCATCCCTTAAGCTGAATGTTGACATGTTTTACTGCTTGCTCTTAAATAAATTTGTTTGTATCTTCAAGCTGGGAAAAATCTCTGAAAGCGAATTTATAGATATCTTATCAAGGAAGAAGTCTTCAAGTTTCAGCTGCATTCTCATTCTTAGCAGGGAGATGCAGCAGGATTTAGACATCCTCATTGTAATCAAATTTTCGGCTTTCAGGCCAAGATGAATATAAATACAACATAACCGTTTCTGTCAAAAAAAAAAA